>JABCJY010001062.1:0-99120 GCA_013184415.1 Fusarium concolor
GAACTGGGGAATCTTCTCGTACGCAGACTGGACAGCCTAATCAAGGGCAACAGGCTTAATGGTCTCCAAGTAGCCTGTGAGGACTATGATGACAGGATTGTAGATGACGGGTGTCTCGCCAACACCGGGCAGGGGGATGATGCCGACGAGACCTTTGCGAACCTTGTCAAGGGGGAAGGGGGGACTTTGAAGGGGGAGGCGGCTGGAAGCCGATCTCAGTGTCAGGGGCAGTTGGGAGACCAGAAGGCATTTTATAAGACTGTGGTGAATCTTGGGATGTAAGTAAGATGGTTGAAGAGTTGAGTTGTTTGTTCAGAGGAGAGCTTTCGGGATTTATATACATGGCTCCTACCCTCCTTACGTCGATCGAGTATCAGATTGGCTTGCTGGTCAACGAATCCTTCTGTCCGATTCATGATCGTAACTCATCCCCCACGCTTGATGTTGACACGACTACGCAACACAATGATATGTTGACAATTCATTCGCCAATCCGACTTCGGCAGATCATCAATGTCTCACAACCCCTCTTTTGCCAGGCCTGGTCAAGTTCTTCCATGTGCGACATCCACGGCATAGCCAAGCTGATCCGATTTGTTTCAGTGAAAGCGACCATTGGGTAGAATTCTGTTTACTCTTTTCTCATATTCACCGCCACGCGTCATCGCCCATTGAGCTGCCTTTTCCAGTTCAACTTACATGTTGTGAATGTATGCATGTTGCACTTCACGGTGGGCTCCAATGAATAGCTAATTCACATTGTAATGCTGTTGGTGGCTGATCCAGGACCTGGACGGCTGCATCGGACTGAAGCGGCCCGCCATGCATGTCTCGCCGTTTCTGGCATCATGTTCAGCCAGCCACTTTGACTCGTATTGTGATAAGATAGGAAAATTGGTATTCATGTGAAGACCTATGAGTAATTCCTCTCCCATCTTAGCTTTGGACCATCTAGTTCAGTAGCAAGAGCAATTTTTCCAACCTCTCGCTCTGGGAACACATCGCATATCCGGACCTTGACATTCTTGATCGTTTGTAAGCGGTCAGAACCACTCTTACCAGTTCCCTCTTGAGGTACATGGATATATGAAGAATCTCTGGTGAATCCAGCAACGCTATCCAAAAAGTCTAGCGCCTTGATACGCTGACGAATAGTAAGGTTGACAATGGCGCAAATAAGCATTATTATTGTCGCAATGGTTGTTATACTAAACCATGCCTTGTTCAGGACGTAAAGACTTTCATCAAACTCTGTCCATATTGCAGTAGTATTCTGCCATGGGTACTCTCGGTTCTCAGTGGAAACTCCATCACTGCCAGTCAACGCACTTACATTATAAGTTGTCATGACGGCGGTATTAAGAGCCGTGGCCAGTCTTCTCTCCATATTTTCTGGTGACACAAGAGGAATGCAAGCGTTTGGGTCTGGTTGAATTGGGGTAGCCTGCGATCTCAAGCGTCCATCGAAACGGTTGAAGGTAACTGGGGGTTCTTGAAGATAAGTCTCCAAGGTGCTAGGCTCGTCCAAAAGATGATTTGCGCCTATAAATGGAAGTTCCTGGAGTACTGGTCGAGCTATTCTAATAGCTGACAGTGCGGTTCTATTCCCTTGCCTTGGTTGTGATGACGAGCGTCTAGCTCGTTTAGCCCGACATGCTAAATCAGCAACGAATGCTGGTTTGGTGCACGCAACTTCCATTTCTATATAAGAACTGCTGATATCACACAGCCTTAGTATCTTCTTATAGTCGCTATCACGACGTTGTGTGCATATTCCTCCAAAAATAAGGTGCAATTTGGATTGCGGCTCAAGAGGTTTGATCGTCCGATGCTCTTCTAATTTTGATGAGGTATTCACCATGTCGAACCAGATATTGGGCTTGCCAACAACCGGCATTCCCCCATCGGCGCCCCAGTATTGGAGCGGCAACGAGACGTTGGAGTTGGTGTCGTGATAAACTAACTTTGTTGAGCCAGGAGTGAGCCAGTCGCTGCCGTTGAAGTTGTTCCCGCATGAGAGCGTAAGATAATGGAATTTGACAGTCAAAGTGGAATTTCCAGTTCGATTAAAAGTGCCTCCTCGGATTGGAAGTCCTATAAATGAAGCGTAAGGGATGATTTCATCGTCCGAGATAGTAACCCACGAAGTTGGGTTGTCACTATCGTATCCTGGTAAGTACTCAACAAAAGGCACTCGAACATTCCGCCATAGATCTCGGTGACCAAGACGAGACGCAACCCATTTCCCTCCAAGGTTTTCTACTGCATCATTGAAGAGTGGGCTGCTACCATTTGCATGAGAAACTAAAATATCGGGTGTCGAAAAAGAAGCAGACAGGGTTGTTTGCATATCCGAAAGGAAAGCATCCTTTACTGCTGAGTTGAGGTCAGACATAGCTCCAAGGAAATAGAATTCGTTCAATAGGCTCGAGTTTCCTCCAAGATAGTATACAGCTGGCACAGGCGTGTTTATCGGGTTTGGTTGAAGATTTAAAGATCGAAGCACAGCTTGACCGCCTAGAGGACTGAGGCACCACAACGCAACAATAGCCATAGTCCAGCTTCCAAACCAACCCATCGTGAAGATGTTCTTCAAAGAAGAGGCTGTTGTCTGGCTAGTCAGAAGAAACTCCAGTGAGCCCAATGTCGATCCTCGTTCTGCACGGAAGAGCGCGATTGTTTTGAGCAATGGTACCAGGACAGCGGCGAATAAGATTGGCCACAAGGTTGAAGCAACCTTGACAACCTCTCTTGTTCCATCACCATAGGAGCTTTGCTTCCTTCCATCAAGACAACCCATGATTGCAATAAGGACTAATATTGTTAGTTGATTAATGTGTATAACCCAGAATCACTTACCAATATAGGCGATTGGTATGATAAGAAGTGGTATAGCTAAGCCAACCCTTATAAACCAGGGCGGTGAAGATTCTTTCAGAGAGCTTCCAGCAGACCGCTTCTGACTAACATTTTCAGAGGCTTGTGTTTTGGATGAAGCAATAAGGCTTCGCATTTCGACCTGTGAGGTTTCTTCCATGACGATGTTAGAGCGAAAAGTGATATAAAATACGTCAAGCCCGTGGAACGAAGTATGGAGATGCTCGTGCGACTGGGAATAAGGGGGCTTTTATCTCAGCTAACTTACAACCTTGGGCTGTTTCTTTAAGAGACCCATATATAATCAGGTGATTATGTTTATGCTTATTGGCTGGTTGGTCGATGTGCACCAAGAAGCTGACTGCAGCCGAATACTGGTTGGGGAACCCTGCTTCAAGGCTGAAAGTAACAAGCAAGAGTTCTACAATATAGCGCAACAGTCATACGGTCCTAGTGAAACTAAATCGTCTCAATTATTACGAGTCTGGCGGATATGCTTCCAGATATCTACGATTTCTAACTTCATGATGGCATGTATGAGGTTCACCATTTGTGTCGACTTTATTCTAAAGAGAATGTATTACGAGCTCTATATATTTCCTAAACTTACGGTTGACAAACCAATATATAGACTCTATTTTGGCCTCGTGCAATCGAGCCGCAAATCTAATTTTATTGACAGCCTTGTCATCTGACTTTTCTTGTTGGGTTGTTAAACCCAGCCCTATAAATTCGTGAGCCGTAGTCTGGAAGTGGAAGTCAATTGACAACTCAGCTTTATCGATAAGAACGGTCCCGAACGGCAGTAGTAAGTACGGATACGGAATTCCAATAGCTCGGTATCATCCCTGCAGAGTAAGCACTAAGCCTCAAGGTTGCAATCATGCATCCAATCTCGTCATAGTTCAGTGGGCTGAGCAAGTGACAAAACTTGGCATTTAATGAAATGGCGAGAGACCGAATGAAAGTTGGGCATATGAGCATTGCCAGGTCCCATAGCAAGCCTCGGATTTTTATCTTTACAGCCAGGCACCAGTGTGTCATAAGGAATGACACTCAAAATAGTAGAATAAGTCAAACAGGCTAAAATTTAGGGCATCCCTCAGGATCAAGCTAGTAACAAGGGCCCCAGCTTTTACGTATTTTGTTTAATCTGCCACTCGGACTTTGAATACGAGCTAATGGTTTGTCTTTCTATTAAAGCTTGACTTTCCTTCACAGCCTCCCCTAAGCCTCCCAACCCAATTCATCACCGACAAAATGGCGACTGTATCACCAGAAGCCAAGACCTCAGGTCCCGACGAGATATCGCCTCCCAAATACACTGAATCTCCCAAGGACGAGACCAAAGACGAGAAGATCGCAATTGAGTATGCTACCCTTCAACCATGACCCTTCAACCGTGCAACGCTGACTTTTAAAGACAACCAAAGATCAACGACAATTGCCTCCCCGAGGTCGTAACCGAAGCAATGCATCAGAGTCCTCCACAGAACATTCCCCCGCCCGCGAGCGAATACGGACCCGTTTCGACTGTTTCCCCGGGGCCGATGAGTGTAATGAACTGGGACGGTACACAATCGCCCCCGATTCTGCAACATCCTGCTCTTGCGCAGCAGCAACAGCAGTACTCGGGTCATCAATCCATGGTTATTCCCCAAGGACAACCTCGCGCGCCTGTGGGAGAAACTGTCACGCCTTTGCATTTGCTGGCTGATCAGCCTGATATGATGGATTGTCCATTCTGTCAACGTCGCGCTGAGACAAAGGTTAAGAAATCTGCTTCTGGATTGACACAGTACGTTACACCCGTCACCCGTTGACAATCCCTCTAACTGTTATAGTATCTACGCCACCGCGCTCTTTTTCGGAACTCTTTTCGGTGTAATCTTCCCTTACGTATGCCACTGCGCGCCCAACATCAGCCATTACTGCAAAAACTGCGGTCGCAAGGTGGCATTCAAGGAGCATTCAAAAGAGATGGAAGCATTGGGCACGCCTGATCACTTGAGGGAGGTTTCCAAGTATCCAGCTGCTCAACCTGCGCAGAAATAAGTGGCATTGAGGAGTAAGGCGTTGGTAGTGATATTGATTGTCAGATGCGACAGGATGAAGCGATATATTGTCTAATCTATTGTTCTCGCGGCTCGTCTGCGAGGAGAGGTGCTCTCTCGGGAGTCTTTTTGTCTTGCTTCATCCCATAGCGCGCGATTGTATAGATGCCAAAAATACCCATAAATGTGCTCAATGCGAATGCGATTATGCCTTTGAGAGTGAAGCTACGATTGTCAGTGAGGCCTTTGACGCAGGAATGCAACGTACCCATCGGGAAGACGAGGCGGAGGAACATTCTCGCCAGAGAGATCGAGTAAATCGGTGTTTCCAGCAGCATTTCCAACGGTAGGGATACCACCAGCTTTACATGCGTCGAGGTGGCCTTGGGGTAGCTTTATAGAGGCTTGCAACGCAAGAGGATCTTCAACAAACGTGGCGATCAATCCAGATGTGACGTGCCATTCGATATGACAGTGGAAAAGCCAGACACCTAACAATTAGCTTCATTCAAAACTTGCGAGGGGCACATACCTGGGTTATCAGCCTTGAATCTCAGAACAACATTTCCATTGCCATTCACAACGACTGTGTCTCGTCTCATTGGTGTCTCTGCGAGTTCGGCTGCCCCATCAAAGTCGCCTGCATCATCATCGCTGCGATACAGCACTTGGAAGTGATGACCATGCAAATGGAATGGATGTCGTCCGTCGTCATGATTGTTGATCACCAACTGCACAATCTCGTCCTTCTCCAGAACAAAGCTGTACGTATAAGTTCCGTAGATCTGCGGGTTCATCGCCTGCTTTCCACTCGTCAAAACAGTATAAAGCGTCGGTACTTTGGGAGCTCTGTAAGTGATATTGTTGAAGAAGGCATAGTTCGCACCATCCCGGAGGTTATCCATGATAACATCCAATTCAATGCTTCTGCTAGGTTCAGGAAGTCTGGCCATCTCGTCATACGGCACAAGATCCATATCATCGTATGGATCGAAGTCGTAGACAATAGCTGGCTTAGGAAGAGGCTTTTCTTGATCGTATACAAGCCATCCTGTGACATTCCAGTTGAGATCATCAGGCAAGACGTCAAAGAGATCCTACAAAGTCAGCAATGTAAATCAAAGGGTGACAAACTTACCGTATCCATGCTGGCAACAATGGGAAAGTTGGCTGTCGAATCCTTCTTTGTGGTGATCAAGACACTACATCGTTGACCTGCAGACAAATAAACCATATTCGCTTGAGCTGGTTTCGTATATGCACCATCAACTTCAACAATGGTCATGTTATGTCCCTCAATCCAGAAATACTGCCCAGCAAAAGCACCAATATTCGCCAATCTCAGCAAATATGTCTTTCCAGTCTGAACAGGAATCTTGAAATCTTGAGTTTCGTTCATGAGAGCTGCTTGGGGTACAGGCTCTGCACCAGTTGGGTTTCCTTTTCTCATAAACTCTGGTATCAAAGTCTGCATCTGATCGTGATACCAGTCTGAGAGTGTCATGATAAGTTCTTCATCATATTGTCCTTTGAAAGGTGAGGACGGATCGTGAATGATAAGAGGTCCTCGAAGACCATCGGGATATTGGCTTTCGGTGTGCGAGTGATACCAATATGTGCCAGGTTGAGTGATCTACAAAGTCAGTTCATTCACATCACGAGATCAGGGAACATACCGTAAAGTTGTAGAGGAATGGCTCCCCAGGTTGAATAGGACACTGCGTAACCTGTGACGGTCCGTCCATATGGTTCGACCCATTCATGAAAAGTCCGTGAAAATGTAACGAAGTGGACTGATTTCCCAGATTGTTCCTCGCATTCACCAAAACCGTATCCCCAACAGTCGCTTCAATCCTTGGAATCGGCCATTTCCCATTGATACCAATAGTTGGCCTCTCAAATGCACCATCAGGATTCGCTGTAACCCATTCAATAGAGAAATCATAAGTCACCGTCGCAGCCAAAGCCGCAGGTAGCATCGCCACCCACAAGGACCTCATGTTGTTGACGGAGCAAAGTTTGGCAGGGATCTTATCAATCAGATAATCCGACGTCGGATGCGCGGTTAATTCGCTTTTAACTGCCCCTAGGGCTTCTCTTTGGACAGAAATTTTCAGCTGAGGATTGTGGGGCTGGCATCTGTTAAGAAATACCTCAATTTCTGGATAAATTTAGCTAATTTTTGAGTAGTTCTTATGATGCTAAAGAGATCATTCGACCAAGTGGGCATCGTGTGACCTTAGTCCAAACCCGGCCGAGGCAATGACCTGCTTGGCGTGCGGTTGTCGGAAATCACTGATTATCTGATCTTTTTGATCAATTCATCGTCAACATCATCAAAATGCTCGATCTATTCTCCGTGCCCGTGTTTGTAGTCGTCTTTCGGGAGACTCTCGAAACAGCCATCATTGTCTCTGTTTTACTGGCTTTTCTCAAACAAACGCTCGATGGCTCACAACGCGATGCTGGAATTTACAAAACCCTCCGCACACAGGTGAGTTTATCGACTTTGAGCGAATTCGGCTAATTTTCAGGTCTGGCTTGGAACGGCTTCTGGTTTAGCACTCTGTCTTATCGGCTCTGGTGTGATCATTGGCATCTTTTATATCCTCGGCAACGATACATGGGCAGACCATGAATACTACTATGAAGGAGTGTTTTCGCTCATTTCGGCGATCATCATCACCATCATGGGCGGTGCGTTGCTGCGTGTAGGCAAGATGGAGGATAAATGGCGAGCAAAGTTGGCCAAGGCGATTGAAACACCAGTAACTGCTCATTCCAAACGAGCGTGGCTTGTTAATTTCTTTGAGAAATATGCCATGTTTGCTCTACCCTTCATCACAGTCCTTCGTGAAGGTATTGAGGGCATTGTGTTCGTTGCTGGTGTGTCCTTCTCTGCACCCGCTTCTGCTGTCCCTCTCCCCGTCATCATGGGATTGTTGCTGGGCGGACTTGTTGGATATGCTCTCTACCGGTGAGTTGCTCAATCAATTGACGAACGTATCTGACCTTCCAGGGGCGGTTCATCTGCAAAACTGCAATACTTCCTCGTCGCATCAACATGTCTTCTTTACCTTGTCGCAGCAGGTCTATTCTCTCGCGCCATCTGGCTATTTGAACAACAGCAGTGGAATAAGGTTGTCGGCGGTGATGCCGCGGAACTCGGGGACGGTCCTGGATCATACGATATTGACCGGAGTATCTGGCATGTCAATGTGAGTAGCCTCGTAGCCTTGTCGAATCCTGCTGACCACCCAGTGCTGCAATCCTCAACTCAATGGCGGAGGAGGTTGGGCTATTCTGAATGCTGTTGTTGGATGGAACAATTCTGCTACCTATGGATCGGTCCTTGCCTATAACTTGTACTGGGTTTTCGTCATTGCGCAATTTTCCGCCATGACATACAAGGAGGACCACGGACATTGGCCTCTACTCAAGGCACAGGACGCGAGTGATTAGAATGTATTGTCAAATGCAGTAAATACCATTATCGATCGTGTTTGTTTCATACATGTCTACGCTTCCCTCAACCGGCTTCGCTAAACGCCACCTAATCCTCAACTCTCGGCTTCTTGCGAGGTCGTCCAGGTCCACGTGTACTCTTCCGCTTCTCAGTTGCACCGCTAGCCAACTGCTTAGCCTCAAACTTCTCCAGTTCACCCGGGGCGATCATGCGGAGCTTGGACTCCTGCTCCATGGTCGATTCAGATTGTCGGTAGCCAACCCACTGCACTTGGTACCTAACGCCCTTGGCCTTGCCAGGGAGTGTAGTGCGCTTGAGAATTCTGAATACGTGGAAGACATCGAGCTGGGTGGCCTCCTCGCGACCGCCGAGCTTCTCCCAGTACTTGTAGACGAGCGTGGGAACCTGCTCTTGTAGACTCCATTCGGTTTCCCAGGTAGTTTCGCCGCCTTCCCACTTGACTTGGATATCAACAGTGGAGTTTTCGTAGTCAACGCGGTGGCTGACGAATTCGTCAATCGCAACGTCTTCCTTAAAGCCGGGATTGACCTTTTCAGTCGCGTCACCGTTGACCATGTCGCCGTTCTTCTCGGGACTCTTGACTTCGTCGCGTTCGGCGGCAACATCGGTAGGAACATCGGCGGTGATAGGCTCGCGCTTGGCGGGAGTATCGGTCTTGGGGGTGCTCACTCTAGGAGTGGCACGAGGTGTTCCAGTTCGAGGAGTGCCAACTCGAGGAGTACTTCGCGGAGTGCCACGAGGAGTTGCGCCTCGCGGAGTTCCCGCTCGAATCACGGGAGAAGCCTTGATTGCATCGGACTTCTCGCGGTGAGCCAAGGCATCATCCTTGTTGGGGGTATCCGCAGGCATTGCGTCTCTGACTTTGAACGGGGAAGCTGGAAAGTCGTAGGGATCTAAAGGTCAGTCGATGTGACGAATGCGATCAGGGAAAAATACCTTTGCTAGGCGATACCATGGCAGTTCAGCGAAAACCACGATAGTCGCGATCGACTTTGTGACTCTGTCGTTGAAATTGTCCCTGTGTTGTCCTATTGCGTCACTGAGGATGCTGGTCGCAAGTTGGGCGTGGGCGCGTTGACCAGCAACGCGTTGATATGGGGCTGTGGCGCCACAATCAGCCACCTTATCTGCTGACTGTAACTGCCGACAGCCTGCAGATTGCAGGCAAAGGTACAGATTAAGTAAGGCTCTCTGTGGAAGTGTTGCTTTGAACCTAATTTATCATCTCTAGGAAACACTAGGGCAACTGATTCAGTGTCGGTTGAATAGATCGGCATCTAGTATAGCCAATATCCTCAGCCGTTATCATGACCCACGCTTCCCGGACGTCAGTAGTATCCATTGTGCATTTCAATTGAAAGCATCGAAGGGCTTCTAATCATTTCCCGCCGTAGATCTGGTGTAATCTTCAATTGATCAATATCATTGAGCCCAATGGTCGACACTCCGTCATATCCGATGGATGACCAATAGACGAAGACAGCCGACGCCTAGCTGTGTGGGATACAACCAAAGCTTTAAGAGCTGGGCTGCGAGCAATTGAGAGTTTCCAAACAAACTATAGATCATTCACAGATATACTGTTACATAGCAGTAAAATACTCGGAATCTCTGGACATGTTGCGGTGTCAATGGCATTCCGGCGTATCCGCATCATATCATGAAGCCAAGCAGCAACACACTAGTGTTCCACCTCACACTTTCTTTATTGCATCCCAAGCCAGCGCGTAGCTTGTTTATAAACCACTTGAAAATACTGAATGCACGGGTAATGTCGTACATTCTATAGAAGTCTGAGATGTTTCGCTCTTGCTGCACGAGACTTGTGTCATGATGAGCCCTAACGACGCATATGGAACTCATCTAAGCGCGAGAACCTTCCAACGACATAGAATCTTTCTCCTCCACTCAAAGGACTTTAGGTATTCAGGAAATAACTCTAGCAAGAAGTTTTGTCCCGTTCGGAGCTCATTTTGGGGCCCGTGATCAATGGGGGAGCACCAAGTCATGAGCTTATGGAGAGACTTTGGTGCTGCGGAATGTTGTCAACATCATGACAAGGTCATTGATTATTAAAAGAAACGACTCGGAGTTCTTTTCTCGTCCTCTTAGAAGATTCTCTTTCTTGTCAAACTTTGGAAACTATCGTTTTCGATGATGGACAATGGTTCAGTCTTGGTTTGGATTCCATGAACCAGGCATGCGATTCATGTGTTCTTGGCCTTGCTCAGCTTGAATCTTAGGCCGATACCAATGTTCAGGAATCTTTTATTGGCCGTGAATCTACAAATTGAATGAAACTAGCTACGTATAAAAGAAACTGTTTACGTGGTGTGCTGGTTGTTGGAGTGTCGACTTGCCCGTGGCTTTGTGGCAGAAAGGGGTGGGCAGACTGGTAAATCGAATGTTGAACATGAGGTTGATAGATTTAATATTCTATATGACTTGTCACAAAGAACTTGAAAGAAGTAGAAACCATTGGTTTAGCGTGGCTTTGATTCGGTGTGTGCTTCGTAATCACGATACGGCTATGCGCCACGAACCCAGTGCATGAACCAGTTCTGATTCCATCTCACAACTAACACGATACGACAATATTGAGACTTACTGATGAACGTCTATCACGCATATAACGAAAAGAGAAATGAGTTTCAATCCGCCATGATAAAATGGGAGTTTAGGGTAGCCTTCGTCAGGCGGCCATTCGTGAAACTGAGCAGTAATAAAAATCTTCCTGTAGCGAATGACGCCTTGAAGCCGTCTGTTTTAGTACCTGGTCTATCATACTAAGTTAAATGCCCCAGTAAGCTAACGCCACCCGACACTTGTCAAGTTTACAGTAGCGCATATTGTATTGTGGTCCAGACTACATATCGTGATCCTCTCCGATGCAAACTGTGATGGGAAAGGCTTTGTGAAGGTTTTCACTCTACAACTCATATCCCGATAATCATTGTGATGATTGAAAAGCCCTTACAAGCTATAATGACCCCATCTGGTGGCTGAATTGCAAAATCGCCTCCATGATGAAAGTTCCATGTCAGCTTAGCAGACAACATACACGGCCTGATACAGAATAAGCAGCTGGCACTTGATCTATCAGACATTATATGCATCCAGACCGAAGAAAAGCGGCGTGAAGCGAAGTGTGATCGCAAAATTAGGTGACAATTCTTGGCCTGGGCACGTCATCGGCCAACATCCAACAACAAGTTAGCTTCAACTCAAACAAACCAATAGCTCGACCATTCACTACAGCCAAGTAATTTAGCCATTCCTGAACTTATTCTGACTACATTAGAAGAGGCAGGTGAGTTTACTTGACGTGGTCAGAGGTGAAGATGGTGATATCGCATTCACTCTCGCGTGGCAACATAAACTCATACAAGGATGTTCGGGGAGTACGGCCTTATGGACAGGGAGGAATGCAAAGTGTGATTGAGTTTGTTAATGCCTAGCTACCTCAGGAAGTGTGTGTATTCATCACGCAATGGCTAGGTCCGGACATCTTACTGTATCACACCATGAGACTGGCGATCCAATGGATACCCCGTGTTACAGACCGACGTGGGATGTAATTGTCATGGCTATACGATATGTATCGCTCCCGATCCCATGGTCAATCCCACGCTCATCACTCAGACGGGGACATCCGATCCACACCTAAAATTGGAAGGTAGTTTAAACAGACCTAAAATGAGCCTCAACAAACCGCACCCACGAGTCTGGATCATATGCAACCGGCCGACGCCCGGGGAGACTCGTTCCATCCATGCCATCAAAAAGTCCTGTGTGGATGAATTTCTTCGTTTCTGAGAATCTCATTGGCTCCGTGGAAATAAGCGTGCGATCACCTCAGATCGCGTCATCGGCCTGGTCGCACTAAAAACACCAAGAAAACATTTTCATGACACATTAGCTGCCCACCAACCATGCCTCACCCCAAAAAGGTACATCCACTCCGGAAATGGTACACAGCCCATTGGATATCCGCGATTCAGGGCCCGACCCGTTACGCTTGTTCTGGCGGCTTTCTAGACTTTTGCACAAGAGGCTCCGCTGGGTGTGGATACGGTACCCAAGTTTTCATTTTGCCTTCCCATGGGGCTTCACAGGGGAGCATTTCTTTATTAAAAGAGATGGGGCCCCCTTTAAGATGGCTCATTATTTGAGATTGGGTTTTATTTTTGACTGGAAGTTTATTCGTCATCATGAGTAACGACGATCTCAAGGGCCTTGACCCCAAGGCTAACAAGACTCATTATGTTGGTTCAGACACCGAAGAGGGTATGTGCAGGCACTTAGGGTATCGAAAGGCACGTCGCTAACTTTTACAGGCCGTCTGCAGCATGCCGCCGATAACAAGCGCCAAATCGGCGTCCTGAGCGCTTCTATGCTCATCTTCAACCGAGTCATTGGAACCGGTATCTTCGCAACTCCAGGCTCCATCCTCGCTCTCCTTGGCAGTCCTGGTTTGGCTCTTATCATCTGGGTCGTCGGTTCCATCATTGCTGCCGCTGGTACAGCCGTCTACCTCGAATGGGGAACCGGTATCCCCAAGAACGGTGGCGAGAAGAACTACCTCGAGTTCATCTACCGCAAGCCCAAGTTCCTCGTCACTGGTATCTACGCTTCGTATATTCTTCTCATGGGATGGGCTTCTGGTAACTCTGTCGTCTTTGGCGAGTATATCCTCCATGCTGCCAACAAGGAGGTCGATCGTTGGAACCAGCGAGCTATCGGTCTGGCTTGTATCACCACTGCATTCCTTATCCACGGCTGCGCTCTCAAATGGGGTCTTCGTCTTCAGAACGCCCTCGGCTTTATCAAGCTCTTTATCGTCTTCATCATGATCATCTGCGGTTTCGTCGCTCTCGGCGGTCATCTCAAGATCGATGAGAAGCCTGATAACTTCAGCAACGCATTCAAGGGGACTACTGGCAGCGCATACGGTGTTGTCACAGCTCTTTACAATGTCATCTGGAGTTTTGTCGGTTACAGCAACGCCAACTACGCCCTCAGCGAGACTCGCAACCCTGTCCGAACCCTCAAGATCGCTGCTCCCACTGCCATCATCTCTGTCTCGGTTATTTACATCCTCGTCAACATCGCCTACTTTGCTGCCGTCTCCAAGGCCGAGATCATTGCGTCTGAGCGTCTTGTCGCTGCTTCTTTGTTCCGCAACGTCATGGGCCCTGCTGCTGAGCGCGCCATGTCTGTCTTTGTTGCTTTGTCTGCTTTCGGCAATGTTCTGAGTGTCATCTTCTCTCAGGGCCGCCTTGTTCAGGAACTTGGTCGTGAGGGTATTCTGCCTTTCTCTCGTCTCTGGGCTAGCAACCGACCTTTCAACGCTCCTCTGGCTGGTCTCTTTGAGCACTGGGTCATTTGCGTTATCGTTATTCTGGCTCCTCCTCCTGGTGATGCCTACAACTTCATTCTCAAGTATGTATCTGTCTTGTATATATCTGTCAACCTCGCTAACCATTCAGCCTCATCTCTTACCCTCTTGCGATCGTCAACACCTTTGTTGCTGGTGGTCTCGTCCATCTCTACCTCCACCGCGAGCAGTTCAAGTGGAACCCTCCGATCAAGGCTACTCTGCCTGTCACCGTGTTCTTCCTTCTCAGCAACATGTACCTGGTGATCGCACCTTTCATCGCCCCTGATGATCCCAGCCAGAACCAGTACAAGAGCATGCCTTACTACATCCACTGTGTTGTCGGTATTGGCATCTTGGTTGCTGGTGCTTTCTACTGGCTCGTTTGGGCTATCATTCTCCCCAAGATTGGCGGCTACAAGCTCGTTCGGGAGACCCATGTTGACGAGATTGACGGTTGGGAGTCTAATCGCTTCCGCCGTGAGCCCATCAATAAATAATTGTAATTTGTTTTGCGTTTTAGCGTTGTTTATTTAACTAGACTTATACCCAACATTTCTTGTTCAACACAGAATTGACATTCACCTGCATTGGCGATCCGTTTGTCCACAAATAACTGTGACAGCTGCATGCTATTTTTGAGTTATGACTAAAAAGTTGCACTTTGAACGTGGGATTTTTGAGAACCTATGATGTATGACTTCTTTCCTGAATGCGATTAATCGTTGGTTTGAGATTGCTTACCTTGGAGCAGCCAGGATCATATATTTTCCGGTCAATTCGGCATTTGCTCCCGCCGACGGATCCGCGACAACAAACAATCGCAATCACAAGCCTCCATCAACCGCGTGGAATCGTGACATCTCCATCTTCTCCAATTCTCCATGCAGCTCCCCTCAGTTGATCAGGGTCCGACCCGCTTCAGCTATCGGCGCCAGTTCTCCCCCCGAAAATGACGTCCTCACGGCTCTACTTCTGCCTCCGAACGTGGCACCCTCGGATCTACAATTACGTCCGAATCTCTCTTTAAACTATCACAAGTCGCAATATGATAGCAATCATGACAGCGAGCCACACAGCACAGAAATCATGTCGAAGCTACTAAGACTACGGGCGAGACCCTTGGCATGGGGAAGCAGCTTCACAGCGCGACAATTCAGCACAACAAGACCTGCGTTGGCGGTGCGGGGACAATCGAAGCTCTTCAAAGATGCCGATGCTGCGGTCGCGGATATCAAGAGTGGCTCGACACTGCTGAGTTCCGGGTTCGGTCTTTGTGGTGTTGCAGATACTTTGATCGGTGCGCTGAACCGAAGAGGTCGCGAGTCTCTCAATGGATTGACTGCGGTATCGAATAATGCTGGTATTGAGGGCAAGGGTGGTTTGGCAACGCTTGCAAGCGCTGGTCAAGTCGATCGCTTGATCATGTCATACCTCGGAAACAATAAGTCGTTGGAGAAGAAGTACTTGACAGGCGAATTGGCCATTGAGCTTTGCCCTCAAGGAACTCTGGCTGAGCGCATTCGTGCTGCCGGCGCTGGCATTCCTGCGTTCTTCACACCAACTGCGGCTCGTACGTTGCCTGTCATTTAACTGAACGAAGCTAACAGAATAGACACTCTTGTGCAAGATGGCGAAATTCCCGTGCGATTAGACAAGTCCGGCAATGTTGTCGAAAAAGGTCGAAAACGAGAAACCCGCGAATTCAACGGTCGAACATTCCTCATGGAGACGGCGATTGAAGGCGATGTTGCGATCATAAGAGCTTGGAAGGCCGACAAAGAAGGAAACTGTGTATTCAGGTAAGCTGGTATGAATTGTCTTCATGTTCTCTGCTAACTGATCAGATACGCAACAAAGTCATTCGGGCCCATCATGGCCAAGGCAGCAAAACTTACCATCGTCGAAGCCGAAAACATTGTCGAAGTTGGCGAAATCGACCCCGATCATGTTGACCTCCCCGGAATCTTCGTCGATCGAATCGTTCCCTCTACCGCCGAGAAAAATATCGAGATTCTCAAGTTGCGAGAAGAGGGTTCGGATGGTCCACTCAAAGCTACAAATGAAGCTCAAGAGCGACGAAACCGTATCGCGAGACGGGCGTCCAAGGAACTCAAGCCTGGATACTATGTCAACCTGGGAGTGGGAATCCCTACACTGGCTGTTTCTTTCCTCCCTCCCGATTCGACTGTTCATATCCAGTCTGAGAATGGTATCCTTGGAATGGGTGCTTATCCTACCAAGGATGAAGTTGATGCGTATGTTGCCCACTTTCTTTTCGGGTCGAGACCTCGCTAACAAATCAGTGATATCATCAATGCTGGCAAAGAAACAGTTACTCTCGTCCCCGGCGCATCCGTCTTTGACTCCGCCGAGTCATTTGGCATGATTCGCGGCGGACACGTCGATGTATCAATTCTTGGTGTAAGTTACATAATCCCATCTCATTTCATCGCTAACAAAATCAGGCCCTTCAAGTTAGTGCCGTCGGCGATTTAGCCAACTACATGATCCCCGGCAAAGTCTTCAAAGGCATGGGCGGAGCCATGGATTTGGTCGCCAACCCCGACAACACCAAGATCGTCATCGCCACAGAACACTGCGCCAAGGATGGCTCATCAAAGATCAAGCAGCAATGCACATTGCCACTGACAGGTGCACGTGTAGTCAGCACGATCATCACAGATTTGTGCGTATTTGAGGTGGATAGAGAGCAGGGCACATTAACGCTTACAGAGCTTGCGCCGGGGGTGACTGTGGATGAGGTTAGAAGTAAGACGGATGCGGATTTTGCAGTGGTGGATGATTTGAAGCAGATGGAGTGATGATCAGCGTAATACCAATAGAAAGAACTTTTGCAAGCATGAATTCGTCATCATCCTGGTACTGCCTACTTTACCTGCTAAATAGAGTTGGCTCCACTGTGGGAGATAGATTGAGTTGAATACCTTATTTGAGATCGGCAGGGCGTTGGACCGTTAGCTTGCGCCATTGGTACCTTGTTATAGCGAATGGTGATCCAGAGCTGATGAGGAAGGTCGCGGATTAATGCTGGGCATGTCTGCGGTGCTTAAAAGTTCAACCGAGACCAATGCCAAGCATGCCGCTTTATAAAGCAGTGTGTTGCACGCGGTCAGGCAGTCAATTGCTGTGTCACAGTCATCACAATGAAATACTCGTTCGTTACTCTTCTCACCCTCGCTTTGGGCGCTTTCGCAGCTCCCAAGACTGAGATCAAGTCTTATGATGGCTACAAGGTCTTTCGTGTTAACACTCACGGCAAGTCAGACATCAAAGAGAAGCTATCCCCAGTGACCTTTGATGAATGGGAGCATGGGTACCAACACGTTGACATTGTCGTCGCTCCCAATGACATTAATGCCTTTGAGAGTTTGAAGCTTGACTATACGACTCTTCATGAGAATCTGGGCACTTCAATTACTGGCGAGAGTGTATCCCGCAAGAAATGGAAACGTCAGGCCGATGATGATTCATGGTTTGACGAGTTTCACAACTATGAGGATCACATTGACTATTTCCGGGATCTGCAAGCTCAATTCCCCAACAACTCCAAGCTTGTGTCATCTGGCAAGTCGTTCCAGAAGCGCAATATTTATGGCCTCCATCTTTGGGGTGACGATGGTCCCGGAAAACCTGCTGTGCTTTATCATGGAACTGTTCATGCGCGCGAATGGATCTCAGCTCCTGTAAGTCGGTTGCCAATGACACATTTCATCGCTGACTTTTAGACTGTCGAATACATCACCCTTCAACTTGTCAAAGGCTTCAAAAATGGCGATAAAGACGTCAAGTCATACCTGAACAAATATGACTTTTACATCTTCCCTTTCGTCAATCCCGACGGCTTTGTAGGTCCCCGAATGTCTTTATCTCAAGGTCTCAGCTAATTATTAGGTCTACTCCACCACGGCTGATCGTCTTTGGCGAAAGAACCGTCAACCTCCTCCTGCTTCCGCAGCCAATCAAACATGCTACGGCCGCGATATTAATCGTAACTGGGAATTTGGTTGGGATGCCAACAAGCGCGGTGCTTCAACAGACCCTTGTTCTCAAACTTACCGAGGTGAAAAGCCCACCGACAGCCCCGAGAATGCGGGCCTGGACAAGTTCGTCCGCCAACTTCGCGACACTGTTGGTATTGCTCTTTACATCGACTGGCACAGCTACGGGCAATACATTCTCTCTCCTTTCGGCTACAAAGAAGATCTCTATGCGCCAGAACTTGGAAAGTGGACAAAGGCCGCTGCGTTGGTCAGCGAGGCTATTCGCGAAAGCTCAAATGATAGCACAACGTATACTTTTGGACCCAGCGGCGCTGTTCTATATGTTACTACTGGCGCTGCTCCTGACCACGTCTATAGCGTTGGAGGCGCCAAGTTCTCGTATACTATTGAGCTGCGCGATACTGGTGAGAATGGATTTGTTCTTCCTCCTGACCAGATCCGGCCCAATGTCGAGGAGCAATGGGCTGGGCAGAAGGTACTGTTGTCTTTGTTGGATGAGCCGTTTTTTGATGGAAAGGGTCCTGCTCTTTACCAGGGGCAGACTTAGATGTGGAGTTAGTTGAGTTTATTTCTTGTATATACTTGGATGAGGTGCAATTGAGTTTATGAATGAGGAAACGAGTGGCTGCACTTTGACCGTTGAACTCAACGTTCATTTTCCTGTAGCATTCACAAACTTCATCGCCTTGTATTTCAATTCGTCCATAGTTCAATGCTCGCTATCTATGCATCACAGCTTCGAATCTCTACCCGGCGCAAAGCTACTTCCACCAATGGCTTCAACAATCTTATCCACTGTATTCAAGATCCAATGGCCACCCTCATTACTGGCCAAGTATTGAATAGCTTCTTCACTCTCTCCATCCTGATCATTCTTATATGTTCCATCCTCAAGCGCCTTTCGTAGTCCAAACACGTGCGACAAGACTTGAGGTCCAACACCAGTTTGCGCTCGTAGACAAGAAATAGCAATCATGGATGTATGGATTCGTCCTAGACTGGCCAATGTGTCGCGAGTGGGAGGATCGGATAGAAGAGCAGAGTAATGACTGCTAAGGATATAAACCGGAAGATCGGGATGCGCAAGAGCAAGCTTCTCAAAGAGTTTGTCCTCGTATGGTCTGTAGATCGAATCCCAAAGTCCCCGCCCGCGCGCCAACGCTTCGTCAATATTTTGCGATGTCGGTTGTCGGCTCGGTTTCGTGCAAAGCTTCGATGTTACATCTTCGGGGAGCGACGCATGGAACGCATTGAGAGAGTTGATCGTTCGAGGGATGCCGTTGAAGCTGATACATTTGAGACCAACTTCTCGGATGAACTCGGCATTCTGGACAGCCGAGGCTGGGTCTTTCGCCGACGCGACGCGATGAAGAACGGGAAGGGAGTCGGGAGAGTTAAGAGTAAATGTCGCAGCGGCCTGTAAATGTCAGTAAAGCAATGCGCGTTGGAATTGAGCAGAATATACCGAAACTGTCAACCAGGACTTTGGACCGAGGTTCCTAATCGCAGCGTCATTGGCAATTGCTTCATACAGCTCCTGAACCTGCTGCGGCGCAGGACGAGGACCTGGGCGCGCAAAAGGCGCATTAATCAACGCTTTCAGCGACGTGGATAGTTTCGACATCTCGTTAGATTTCTCGTTGTTGGACATTGTTTCGCAACCGAGGAAGCACGCGGTTTTGTGAATGACGATGATGGGCGGAAGTCAGAGTTGGAGGCCGAGTCAAGACCCCACATTCCGTCCGGGGTTCAGAATGATCAATCGCCCGGGAATAGATCTGGGTCCGACGCTGGATGTAAGTGTACAAAACAATGAGATGGAAGGGAAAGAGAAGAGTAGGCAGAGAATTATTGCTTATTTGGACTTTGGTGGGCAAAAGAGACTTTGAGCTCGAGCATCGATAAAGAATATATTCTTCCGGGTCATTGTCAACTCTCACAACTGTAAGAGTATTGCAATGGGTTCTGACAAGAAAGTTAAGGAGCCTTTTTGGCTTGGGTACGTTTGCTGTCTGACATGTGAATACAGCTAACATTTGACAGTGGTGCAGCAGCATGTATGGCTGTTTGCTTTAGTATGTTTTGTCTTCAAGTAAACGAAGTGTACTAACTTGCAAAGCCCATCCTTTGGACCAAACGAAATAGTATGTATCCCATCTTTGTCATTTCATGGCTAACAAGTTAGCCGCATGCAAGTTCTTAAAAGCAATGCTTCCATGTTGAACGTTTTACAACGGTTTGCCGCTCGAGATGGTAAGCCTCTCGTCCTCTAGATATTCATTCACTAAGTGTCAGGCATCCCATCCCTTTGGAACGGTTTATCAGCTTCCATCCTCCGTCAAGGAACTTACTCAACCGCTCGTTTCGGTTTTCATACATACTTTTCAGACAAACTTAGCGGATACACCGGCAAGAAGTTAACAGTTACACAAAACATCGCCTGCGCTGGTGTAGCTGGCGGTGTTGCAGGCCTTGTTGGCAATCCAGCTGAGGTTGTGCTTGTTCGTATGTGTGCAGATGGTGCAAAGGCGCCTGCACAGCAATTTGGTTATGCTCATGCACTTGATGCTCTGGCAAGAGTGTATAATGAGGAGGGAATGAGAGCATTCTGGAAGGGTCTTGCTCCGAATATTGCAAGGAGCGCTTTAATGAGTGAGTCTTCCTCATGGTATGTGGTCATTGCTAACAGCGGTAGATGTCTCTCAAATCGCTACGTAAGTCCCCTTCTCTTGTTCCAGGCCTAACTAACAATTTAGATACGCCTCTGCTAAACAATATCTCCTTGGTATTGGTTTCGGTGACGATACAAAGACCCATGCAATTTCATCTCTTGCCGCTGGAACCATGGCAACTACTCTATGCGCACCCGCAGACGTCCTTAAGAGTCGAATGCAATCAAGTGCTGGAAAAGAAGGTCTTGTTCAAGTTTTGAGCAGCGGTCTTCGAGAGGAGGGGCCTCGGTTCCTTATGAGAGGCTGGACACCTGCTTGGTTAAGACTTACGTATGTGTTCCGTTCTGATGATTGACTTAGCTAACTGTATAGACCGCATACTATTTTGACTTTTGTCTTTATGGAGAAGCTTCGACAACTTACATCGATAGATTGGTTGGGTGGACTTCAGTCAGCTGAGAAGGAGACACTGCGTTGAGATATTTGATTCATTTATGCGAGCTATGGAATTGCGCGGAAACTTGATATTTATACAGCTATAATACTTCATATACCAACTTCAGGCCAGTAAAGCCACTCGAAATTCGTCATATCCTCCCATGATAATCCACCAAACGTAGGTTCAAAATCATTTCCGGGCTGATTCAACGCTTGCACGATTTGATCGTCTGACATTGCTGAAAATTGGAGAGGTTCAGGCCATAACGCTTGCTGGTCTAAGAAGTTGGGTGTTGTCATGGGAGCTTCGTTGACGATTGGCATTCGAGGGTCTGATATACCGTCTCCTGTTGCTGCTCGTCTGACGATTTGCTTCAGATACTTTCCATATTTGATTGAAAGACCGTTGCGATGTCTGGTAACCTTGCCGATTCTTTCTAGGACGGTAGCTGTTTCGTCGATGAGATTCCGGACGCTTGGTGCCAGAGCTGATCCTCCAGTTGCGTAGGAACTGATTGTAAGGGCGAAGCAAGCCGCGAATGAAATCATAATGGCTGTGTTATTCGGCATTGACTGCAGTTGCGATTCTCCTTGGATCGCTGCTCTCATGACGTTGAGAGCAGATGAAAGACCAGCAGTGTGGAAGAAACGGCGAACTTCGAGGGGTGCAGTTGGGTGGTTTATCACGCCGCCATAAATAGACAGTCTCGTGTGTGTGACGAGAATCTCAACGTATGGGGGAAGACGACGATCTAATGGTCAGCGTGGTTCATCAGAGAATTATAAATCTTACCTGGGCCTTTTCCAATTGATACTCCCCATTCCGTATACCATTGATCAAAGAATCGTTCAATTGACCCTTGAATTCTGAGAATGTTAGCTGCGTCAGTAAATATCAATGGGTAACATACGATTGCGCAATCAATCCGCCATCACTAGACGCCATCTGAGATCCATCACAGAGAGCACGAACAGTCGCAAACAACGCATCTAGATCCCGTCTGAGCACTGCCATGGACACAAGATGACCATCTAGAGGATCAGCATATTCAGAACGATGCCAATTGTCGCAATCCTTTAGAGACCTCGTCATTGGCACTGAAAATGGTCGTCCTCTGGCCAGAGACATTCCTCGTTCAAGGACAAATAACGAAAGCCAACATCGCTCTCGATTTCGAAGAAATAACCGTCCTTTTTCAGACCATGGATCAATCTCAGGAAATCCATCCATTGCCAACGCAGCTCTTGGGTCGAGACAATCACCTCGAGCGAGCCCAGCACTAGACCCTGTGCCCAACATTTCTGGTGAAACAAGACTCTTGTGCAGAGATAAATCAGTGGCAACTGTATTTGCGATTGAAATATACGTGCAAGTCTGATCGTCAGTCGAATGCTGTCCTGGAAACATCCACGGAACATTCATCATAAAAGCAAGCACAATTTCAACAGACTTATACCGATTCACCATAACTCTGTGCGCAAGAGTTCTGGCATGATTCGATAATCGTTTTGAGAGAGCCGCTGCGGACGGCATGAAGAGTGCAGATGCAGCCATGATGGACGTGTATAGAAATGCCGATCTTGAACGCGTGAATTCAACGGTGTATATCCTTGGATCAAGACCCCACCGGGTATGCGCGAGGTTACGGTGAAAACTACGCGGTTAGCACGCGCCAGCTGATAACATGGGGAACTCACAAATGGAAGAGTTTATCTGCTTCGTCCTCGGATACAAGTCCGAGAGAGACAGGATCAACATCATATCCAACGTCGAGATGAACTTGCGCCGGAGCGAAGAATGCTTGAATCTCATCTTCTGTTTGTCCTTGTGTACTGGCCGTATGCGCTTGCTGTGGCGAATTACCGTGCCGGGACTCAGGCGATGGCTGAATGTACGATGCCCTCGCAAGAAGCTGTAGTGGATTCTCTGCATCGTCAATGGCAAGACTTTGTTGTGTTCTCTGAATGAAATCAGGCATCGCTACAGGATCCTGCTCCTCTTCCTCTTCCGAGTATTGATCCTCATCGCCATCACCACTGGCACTATACCCACGAGTTGGGGGCGGTTCAGGTGTATTCGCATTGGTAAGTAAATCTTGCAAATGGTTCAAAATCCTATCATCTTCAGGATTCTTTTGCGATGCCGATCGAGCGCGTTTGACAGCCTGGTCAATCTGATACAACGCCTTATCCAGCCCCGTGCGTTTACTGACAGGTCAGGTCAGCATTGTCCATTGAAATGCCGGGGGTCTCACTTTTTAATGCCTTTTTGACGTCCGGGATGATATGCAGGACGTACACACTCGCAGTCAAGCTGTATGCATCTCCTGCATCGTTCCTGGTGAGGTTTCCAGTCGCATTTGATCTTTGAGCGACGACACACGAGACAGGCTGCCTGTCTTGGACGCGGCGAATCACCAGCTTCTTGCGGGGAAGTTTGGCTCTGAGTGTCAGAGTTGAGCCCCGCCATGATCAAAGTCGGAGGTTGATCTGTGACCGAGAGACTAGGTACGCGATGGAATTAATGGATGAGGTGATGAGAAACAAAGGAGGGTCTGGGTCATGAGAGTTGACGGACGCGGAGACATCCCCGACTCGAGTCAGGTCGCTACGTCGGAAAGATACATGATTGGTCAGTATTTAAGCTTCCGATATCAACTCGGAGGAAGCGGAGATGGTAGGATACAACGGCCAACTATAACAGACATAAATATTACCGTTCGTATTAGTGTAAGTATCACTGTATCTGTTAACCCACAGATCTCATGTCGCCATCGACCCTGTCGAGCACGAAATGAACCGTCAACTGCAAAAGTGGGAATAGCCACTGACTATATCGTCGGGCAACTTGCGATTCTAGCCTAATCTGGTAGAGTTCCTTGTTACAATCCACATTTGATACTCCATAACGAAAATCTTATAGATAATGGTAAAATAAGAGGCATTTATAAGAGTGAGCCATGGAATTTGGAGTTTTTGAATTGATTTTTTTTGTGTAACCGTCAAAATGTCCAACGCCGTGATCGAGGGTGGCAGCGACAAAGATGTCAAGGATGTCACTGAAGAAAGCATTGAGCAATCTAAGCCCGTTTCTCGGTTTACTCGATGGTATCGCAGTCCTCTGTTCAATGTCATCATTGTTGGATTGATTTCATTCACCCAACCCGGAATTTGGAATGCTCTCAACAGTATGTGAGCCACATCAATCGCTTCGACATCTCTAACGTTTGTAGATACCGGCGCTGGTGGTCAGCAAGAACCATACCTTGTCAATGGCGCCAACTCGCTCACTTTTGGCATCATGGTGTTCGGATGTTCCCTTTTCAGTATCCTAGCCAATAAGATTGGTTTGAAATGGGTTCTTGTTATTGGAACCCTTGGTTATGCACCTTATTCTGCATCCTTGTACACCAACAACCGATACGGAACTGAGTGGTTTGTTCTGCTTGGTGGAGCTACTTGTGGAATTGGTGCATCTGCTCTCTGGGCTTCTGAGGGTGCCATCGCTTTGGGATATGGCGATGTCAAGGATCGTGGAAAATTCAGTAAGTTGACTTTTCCTTTATGATTCATTCATTCAATTGCTAACTTTTGTAGCTGGAATTTGGCTCGGTCTTCGAGAGCTCGGTCAGCTCATTGGCTCCTCAATTCAACTTTCACTGAACGTTTCATCCGGAAAACGAGGCCGAGTTGGATACACCACTTATCTGGTTCTCATCGCACTTCAATGCCTTGGACTTCCTCTCGCCCTTCTCGTTTCACCTCCCAACAAGGTCATTCGATCCGATGGTTCCAAGCTCCCTAACACTCAGACCAAAAAGAGCATCAAGGAGCAATTCAAGCGTTGGGGCGCTCTCCTTAAGCGCAAGCAATTCTTCCTCTTGATTCCCATTCTTGTCGGTTTCAACTGGAACAGCACATACCTGGGTATTTACCTCGTCAACTACTTTTCCGTTCGCGCACGAGCTTTGGCTTCATTGACTTCGGGTATTGCTGCGACTGCTGCCAACATTTTCTGGGGCTGGTTCTTTGATCTGAAGTACTTCAGCCGACCCCAGCTTGCTAAAGTGACTTGGGTTTTCTTGGCTGTTACTATGACTGCTTTATTTGGTTGGCAGTTCGCCATGGAACTGGAATATCGCAATTCAAGTCCAAAGGTTACTCTAGACTGGGATCTTCCTGGATTCGGTCGTGGATTTGCTGTCCAAGTTCTCCTTCGGTAAGTCTTCAATATCAATAGATGAAATAAATACTAACTATTCAGATTCATGAACGAATCTCACTACATGTTTGTATACTGGATTATTGGAACTTTCTTCCAAGACGTCGAAACTCTGACTCTGGCTGTCGGTTTGGTCCGATCTTTTGAGTCTCTTGGATCATGCTTGGCTTTTGGTGTTGGGGCTGCCAAGGTGCCTTCTCTCACCAATCTTATCGTTGCTTTTGCCATGTTCTGCATCTCACTACCATCGACGTCTTTCGCCGTATTCTTGGTACCTGAGCGTCCAGAAACGCATGCACTCGACAAGGATAACGAATCTGAAGAATAAGATTTTCTTAGATAGAATAATTCAACACTAATTCTATTTGATTTGAGAAGTTCTGCGCCTACGATTATGCTTTCTTGGGTTTCTTAAATTGGCAATTATTTGACAGTATGCCCAATCGGATCCAGTGATGCAGGACCACGGCACATGCCGATCAATTCTAGGCACTTTTGGATGAGATTGGGTCAATTAAGTTTAATTTGATGTTGGCTTGTTCCTGTCCGTCTCTAGTCCAAATATGGGATCAAAATCTCTTTCAAATCCCTGTATCGAATTGTCCCATTCTTGAAAGCCCGAGTTAGTCCTCGAACCTTGTGCTGAAGGGGGGTAATCTTTCTCATTTGTAGGAATTTGCGAATCAGCCAACAAGTTAGGAGCGAGGCTCCAATAAAACGCACCTAGCTTGAAAGTAACAGATAGATCGTGTGAAGTTGCACAAGCGAGGATGAAGCATGATGCCGTCCTTTCCATGTTAGCTAGGCAGCAAGGAGGATCATAACACGTACCATGCGAAAGCCACCGGAGAGACATATATGAGGATATTATGATCCTGTTTCCTGATTCTTTCAAGTATCTCGTCCAGGTCTCTAAGGCTTTCAACAGCGTTGTGCCGTGACGTCCTGAATAGTTGAGCATTCTCTTCCGTCTTTGAATTCTGGGGCATCAGTCTAGGTTTAAGGCCAGGAAGATTTTCTGGGCTTGAATAATGTCCTATGAACTCAAAATACTGGCTCAAGTGACGATTTGCCAACCGCCTGCAAGTTTTAAACTGCTCAAAGGCGTCGCTATCACTTTCGTTGGGTAGATCCGGTAATTTCAATCGCGACCGGGCCTTGACTTCTTGGTCTGGAGCGAAAGACTTGGCCATAATATCAGTAACTTTCTGGCTCGTTCTTTGGCTCTTGTTTCGCCTGTTGCTGAAGGTCGAGGTGAAATCCATGGGAAACATGTTAAATCACGAACTGGTTGCAGAGACAATCAGATAATACTGGCAAACAAAAGTTCGGGATTCGATTTCATTGGTTTGTGAGTATCAATAAATATCCTTTTCTTCCAACAACAACAATGCAAAGCGGCGTCCAACTGACTGCTTGGATGTCCACGTGGATATTCAGGGGCATTGAAACAACAAAGGAATCAAGTCACGAGCGTCTGTGCATTCAGATATATCTAGTGCATTGACCCAAAGAAACGGACTCAGACCATGGAGCTGTCACGCAAAACTTAAAACGAAACAATGGTCACTGGGTAAACATTTGACTAATATCAAAATCGGGAATTATAATTAATCCTCTACATGGACCTATCGCTTGTGCTATCAGACTTCATCTGAGTCGTAACTTGAGTTTTGTTAAACTTTTGCTCCCCGCGGACAAGACTCTGCTCATCATTCTCACTATACTGTACTTGAAACGTTCTTTGCAGCTCAATGCCTCCATGCTCAGGTGTATGTATTGAATCACCTGTATGAGAAGGCAACTCCACACGAGCACGATTTCGGCTCAGGATATGTGACTTTCGTCCATAGTTTTCGCCGTAATTCTGATACTTGCTTGAATCGTAGGACGATCCTCCAAGAGCGGGGAACACACGGACGAGAATCACACGCAGAGCAGGCATTGATGCGCAGATGATACCAACGTTGATCTCAACAGTTGACCAGATAGAGATTTCTGTCTGGTCGAAGGTTGGGTTGTGGGAAGAGCCGAGATCAACGAGGAACTGCAGGCGGATAATGCTCACGACAGTGACACTGAAAATTAGCTTGGTTCAATGAAATTGATGGGTGACTTACAAAGTTCCAACAATAAACATGGCAGCTACTCCAATCTTCTTTTTCCAATGTAGCTTGAGTTTTCGGAGATAATACATTGGAACAGCAAGCATCCATAGGTCAACAGCAACACTAATGGCGGCATTGCCCCAGCCGATGGCCATAGAGTTCATACTGATACTGTTAGCTGGGTTTTCCAGGTACATTTATTGACATACCAGGTTCCTTTATGCTCGCCATCCCAGTTAAGCCAGAAATAGTTGACAGGCGTGCACTGAAAGGCAGCCAAAAACATAAATAATACACCGTAAACGCTGTTGAAAATGATGGTTCCCCATAACAGCTTCTGCGCAGTACCTGGAAAGATCCGGAGGTAGAAGAACAACAGTGACGTCTTGAGTAACGATACTTGTGCAAAGTAAAAGATCTCAAGCAACCAGAAATAAAATCCGAATTGTGTTATGTCATCAAACTCGAGGGTCCAGATATCACGGCCTTCTCCGTGTCCGGCGGTTCCATGGATATTCATAGCCGTCGAAGGCATACCGAAGACGAGCGTTAAGACAATGAACAGATCGTCGAGGCCGAATTGGGCTTTTCCGAAGTGGTACTTGGACCAGAGACGAAGGGCGGTTGCTACGCCGGAGATGACGCCGAGGACGATCGTAACGTTGACGAATATGGGGGTCTTATTGCGGATAGGGGCGTCGCAGTAGGTGCCGGTCATATTTAGAGTCGCTGTCGATGTTAGATGGTTCTTGTAAAGATATGATTGACATACTCAAACTGTCTTTGACGTTACAAGCTGCGGCGGCACATCCTTCAGCTGTTTTGATGATTTCTTCAGTCGAGCATATGCATGGTACATTGGTTGAGTTGCAAGCGGATTTTTTAATAGCATCATCGTAGCAGGAGGCCTACTGGAATTAGCACGAACCAAAGAGGCACTGGTTTAACTCACTGCACAACTAGGCAGACTTGTCAACAACTCTTTAGTTGTCTCAAGCTCACCCAAAACCAGAGGCACAAAGGCCACCAGCAAAGGTAGCGTCCACTTCATGATGATCGACACGTTTACAAGGAGACAGCCCGCATGCGGGCCCAGGGGATATTTAACAGATTCAGATCAAGGGAGCCCCTAGAATAAGATCCTTACAACCGTTGTCTCAAGATCAGCGTCCCCACTGCATTCGTCCCGTCAATTTTGGATGATCCGGCTGCTTCCAGATATAGAGTAACATCGTGTTGACCCTGTAAAGCTAAGAATTTAGTTTATTAAATGGCGCACTTGGTGGCTTTAGAACACCTCGTGTAGAGACATTTCATACGTGGAATATGGCCTAGTGATAGCTAAAGATCAGGTACCGCCCACACTAATCGGCATCAGGTGCCGGGGTATCGAGTCAGAACGGTAACCTCCTTTTCTACAGAAGCCCCGAGTTTCAAGTTTTGGTTGAGGTCCGATTCGGAAGGTCGTCTTACAGCTAATGCAATGGAAGGATCCTGCACCGAGGTCCATCTTGGCATGTGTCAACGGTCCGATCCCTGTCTTGTAAGAGATTGGTTCTGTTCAGAAGATCATCCCCACCTGGGAATCTGCAACATGTCAGACTGGAAATGATCAGCATCAGCACTCAATTGACGAGCTCTTTTTAACCTCACATAAAACTGCATGATTCATAGCTGCATAACGGAACGTTTCCGGTCAAGTCGGCCCCTTTGCTGGGTATCATAACCACTCAAATGAGCCTGGCAAAACTCGGTTAGGTCGTCCGATCATACCCCAGGTTTCATCAAGTTGGCAATTCAACCGAACACGTCGGAGATTCCGCAGAAGCTTATCAATAAAAAGAAATATTATCCCAGGTACCTCGTTATAATATTTCCAGAATAATAACCTTAACGTGCGTATATAGTTCCGGACGATTGAACAAAATAGGAGATCTATCACCTAACAAACAAGGTTCTTGATTATTGCTAACGTTTTGTGGAGTGATCCATTTCAAGTTCGCTTCGGTGAAGCTATTCGACGCTTGCAGGGACTAGAAGCTTTGATCCTCTAAAGACCAGCCTAGACCACCAGCCTTGTGAGAAGGACCCAGCGGTTACATCAACGGTCGCTAGCACAATTTGTGCTGGCGGAGTATCCCCAGAAAGTCCTTGTAAACAGAAGTGATCCGTTTAGCAAAGGCCCGATATCTTGCCTTCTTTTGATCAACTTTGGACACACTTTGTGGATGATTAGAAATAAACGCACTGGTGATCTTATAGGGTTAGTATCTCGTAGGGCTCCATTGCAAGGGTAAGCTGCATGCACCCTGGATACCTGACTCGTTTCGTCGCCGGTTATTAGGATTGTAACATCGGTTGTAACAGTGACCGCTGAATCCGGATTGTTTGATCCCCGTGACAGCTTCTCAGGGTTGAAGACCCGGCGGGGCATTATTCTCTTTATGAAGACTTAGAAACGCCAAGGGTATATAAAGTGTTCTAGATTGCATGCAGATGTTCCATGTGGCAATGGCCCCTGCATATGTCGGTGATGCAATACATCAATATTAGGAAAGCATATCGTGGCCCTGCGGGAGAACTATTTTCTTGGCAGGGTAGCAGATCCTATTGTGACATTGATCCATCTTGCCAAGATATCACGTGGGTTATTTGATCCAGGTTTTTTGGTTGTACTACAGATTGGGATGATCAAGCACGTCCCGAGTCGTATTCTTGTTTGCATACAGCGATTAGATTGTCATTTAGGCGAGACGGGTTGTGGAGATATTGCGTAGTCGGAAATCTGGAGCCGGATTTGAGTTTGTGCATCATTGGGTAAATGATTCCAAGTTCAATAAGCATAAATCGATGGAGTATTGTGACGTCTATGGGTTGTCACAGATAAACCCTGCCACGAGAGCTGGTCTTACCACTTTGACTTGCTTGACGAGAGTTGTTTTAGCATCAATGATCTGACCTACTAAAGATAAAGCTCGCCAACCCCGCTCTGCAATGGTCATGTCCCGGTCATGCATTGATGCTCTCTTAACCCTTCTCCACCTGGACCCTTATTCGTTGCAACAGCTATTCACGTAGTATGCAGCGCGGGGTTACCATTGCTGTGGATATCTTCTTGATATCCTGTTTTGGTTCATGCTCGCTGCATGCAAACCAACAAGGTCATGAGGTTTTTGAAGCATCTGATAATTGATAGTCGAAGTCCTGGGAGCTGCCTCTGCAAGCACTCTGTACGGCTGTTTTCATATCTTGTGATAGTTTTAATGTTTTGCAGATGCTACCTCATTGGCCCAGGTATCCAAGATGCGAAGAGAAGCTTTCGGCCACACAGATCAACTGTATATGGCTAAGTATCAGGCAACTTCCCCAGCCAGCTTCCAACAATCTACTGTGCATAGCTTGGCTTGCCTTAATAAGCGGGTTCTGCTTCTTTAAGCGTGGACACGGCCCAATTGTTCACCTAATCTAACCATACTATGCTTTGGGACACCTCTCCCATTTCCATGATGTCCCATTGAAGCCCCGGGTCTCTCATTTTCCATTAGTGGAGTCCATCTATAAAACGAGTACAAGTGCGATGATACAGGTTAATCCCAATTCTAATTTTCTTTGTTTCTACTATTCGTCTCCTTGACTTACTAGTGCTTAATATCTGACTTATTCTTCTTCCTGCAAGGAGCATGACTCGCTGTCAGTGTTACCATGCTCGTAATTATTTAGTAGCAATTCCTAGATGGAGTAGTTTTTCTGTGTCAATCACTGTCTCGTTGTAGAAACAACTCCCAATATTTTATCCATCCATATCAGAATATCTTGGAAAGCGTTGTAACTACTACACAAGACATCTCCTCATGTGGGGCATTGTCAATGGCAAACTTCGGTCTTGGCTGTTTCAAACATTCACCGCCGGAATCTTTAACTGCATCCCCGCAGTCACGTGGGCCATCAATGCGGCGGGTATGATCAACTGCCGGGTAAGCTCAGATAATTGTCATTTGTGATAAGTTTGGATGAGCTTGGAAACCCATTGAGTTGGCGGAATCTCCGACTGACAAGGTGTGATTGTGATGACTTCACTTCGACCTACCCTGAAGGTGAAATCATGACGTCAGACTGTAACCACCACTGCTTCATTTCTACCAGCTCAACAATCACGACTTCAACTTCAAGACAATTGTACCATCATTAATTAACAATGTCTCTCACACCTTTGTCATCCCTCCGTGTCTCAAAGCACCTCATCCCAGCCCACAATCTCATCCCCAACTGCAGTATCCACCAAAAACCCCTTCTTCACTACCACTCTGCCTTCAAACCCCCCGTCTCACCCTCCGCCATCGAATCACATCTCTCGTCCATCGCTGCCGTAGTGCCTCAATGGCGCTACACAATGTACTCTCAGACGCATTTCCACAGCACATCCCATGAGGTCCTCTGCATTAGCCACGGCAGAGCCCGCTTATGCTTCGGTGGCGAGGATAACGACGGACGCATTGAGCCTGTAGTGGAACAAGGCGATGTGATTATTGTGCCAGCGGGAGTGGGACATCGCTTGTTGGAGGATTTGGATGGGGGCTTTGAGATGGTCGGGAGTTATCCGAAGGGATGTGATTGGGATATGTGCTATGGGAAGAAGGGTGAAGAGAAGAAGGTCGATGCCATCAAGCACCTTGAGTGGTTTCAGAAAGATCCTATTTACGGGGATCAAGGTCCAGCTACAGAAGTCTAGCATGAGTCGTGGCAACGCCGTGGCTGCGGAACATCACAACCTTAATATTGCTGCATGGAACACGCCGTTGATCAGATCATATATTCAATCCATCATTACATCATCCATTAAACCATTAATCCGTACTATTCACATAACCGTTAAGCTTACAATCGACAATTAACATCGACAACTTAGAAGTTCATAGCAAGGGCAGCACCACCAAGCAATGCGCCAAGTGCAATGGCAGCAGTAGCCTGAGCAGCACCTTCGGTAGAGGTCGAAGGTGAAAGACCGGTGGCCTGCTCGGTAGCAGACGGAACACCCGAAGTGAAGGGGATGTCGCTGACGGAGCTGGCACCGGAGAAAGCGGCCTCTTGGGTGCTGGCAGTAGGGTTGGCAGTGGCGGAAGGCTTGTCGGGGTTGAGGACACTGAGTGTGTTAGCAGTGTTTATGGGATGTGAGACATGGACTTACGCATCAATGACATGTACAACACCGTTGGCAACGAGAACATCAGGAATGACGACCTTGGCCTCGTTGACCCAGACAGTACCGTTGTAAATCTTGATGTTGAGCTTCTCGCCTTCAGCAGTGGTGAGAGTCTCATTCTTAAGATCAGAGCTGTAGGCAACATCGTTGACAACGTGGTACTTGAGAACGCTCTCAAGATCAGATTCACTGAGATTCGACAGGACAGAGCCAATCTTGGCGAAAGCGCTGTTGCTGGGAGCAAAGACAGTGATGTTCCTCTCACGAGTGAGGTTGGTGGCAAGTTTGGACTCGGTAAGAGCGCCGGCAACAGCGGAGAGGTTGGCGGCGATGGCCGTGTCGGAGAGGTTCTTGGGGATGGTGAGAACCTTGTTGATGATATGGATGACACCGCCGGTGAAGTTGAGGTCCTGAATGAGTTAGAAACGCAATTGACCAGTGAGATTGACGAATTGACTTACAGCCTTGGTGACATTGGACTGCGCGCGGAAACCACTGTAGAAGCTGACAGTATCGTCCATCTTCATGGCCTCGACACGCTGGCCACCAGTGACATTGGTATATGTCGAATTGGTCAGGTGTGTAGGGACAAAGGCAGCCTTGTCTGTGATGTTGTTGGCAAAGTAGGTACCATTCAGGACATGGTACTGAAGAATAGCAGCGAGGGCACCGGGATCGGCGGCGACAGCGCGGGCAACACTGGTGTCATTGAGGAGGTCCTTGATGGCATCGTTGCTTGGTGCCAAGATGGTAATATTCCTCGCGCGACCAAGGTCTCGGAGAAGGGAGGTCTGGTTTCCAAGAAGGCCTAGATAGATCAGTATTTGAAGGTGTAACAATGGAATGGCAGGTATAGCAATGAAGCGGCCAGGCATAGGACATACCGCTCAGTGTAGAGAGGGAGTCCTCATTCTCAATAGCAGCAGTAAGGTTGGTACGGCTCTGGGCAGTAGCATAGCCCGAGAGGGCGAGAGTAACAAGAGTCTGCAGCTTCATTGTGGTGTTTCAGAGTATCACTAAACTGAATTAATCTTGGACAAACAACCGAAAGCCCGGGGGAACACCAGCTTTTGAACTCGTCCAGAAACACACTTGACAAGTTCCGCTAGCTCTCACGGCACCATCCTGGCCAATGCTAAAGCTTCGTCCAGCACGAGCCTTGCGAGACCAATCTCGAAACAGAGTCAATGACATAGCCAAGAGAATCAGCGTCATCAATGGTCAGGGAGATGAATGCGACTCAGTCTACCAGTCTACGGCGACTCCACACCAAGGTTCTTGTCTGGGCGAGGCCAAGGGTTGAAGCTGTCGTGGCTTGCCGCGTGCCGAAAGCCGGGGAAGCTTTGCTGATCGGGAGTTGCAGTCGCTGTTGCACCCACGGTTAAAGCAAAAATTCAATTGGACAAATCGAGATTCCATTTGCTATCGTAACTAACCCTGCTCGAATTAACCTTGAGAAAGCCTGTTTGTTGACCGATTGGAAACGTTGGGAGGCAACAGACCGCGTAACAGACAACCTACACAGACAATAGCTTCCTGCATTTCTGGTAATATCCGGAAATCTCAGTAGGCCGTAGTCAATTCGGTCTAGGCTGTTCAGCTCCTCAGCCGGAACCCCACTCCCCACAGTCGATCGGGTATCGTGATATCGTCATAGATGTGAATTAAGGTAACGCAACAGCTCATTTTTCATCACAGCCAACAAATATTTGACTGATTCATTGAATTGAAGACACTGCCAAGCTCTCGGCATTGCTAGCGTTGCATTCCAGATGTTTCATAGGATGATTCAGAGCTCCCTTTGACTCTAAATCGACCAATGCGATGCCAAGGGAAAAAGGGATGCTGGTCAGCTCATGGATCGGTGAAAAATGGCCGGTCGTCCAGAGTCTGGACTGTGCCGAAATCTCTGGCAAAGTGTTGGCAGATGCCGATTGGTTTGGTCGTAGGATCCTTTGACTAGACAACCCAGACAATCAGATCAGAGAGGAGGACCAAAGGGATCGGCATTCTCCAGTTTGACTCTCTTTGTCTCTCGGGCATCATCCCCAAATACGGTTCCATCCTCGTTGGCTTCTGCCTTCTTTTCTTTGTCCATGATTTGTTCTCGTCTCGCTCGTTGAAGATTGACCAGGTTCGCTCGATCGGGATCACGACATCTCTGCAGTTTCTTACGAAGAGGCTTCATCGCTTTGATAATCTCGGGCTACTTCTGTTAGTTTGGTTCAGCTGATGAGCTTCAAACATACCGTTCCCCAATACTCGGCCATTCTCTCTGGAGGCTCCTCCTCAAGCATCTTTCGACAGTTCGCCACAGCTCCAAGAATCTTGTCTCGCATGTTTGCAAATGTTGATTCTTGGCTAGCATCACCACCTTGACCAGGAGACGGAATCAAGATGTCGAGCAATCCGTGATCTACCATGGAAAGCGCGGCCATCATGATTTGACTGGGCGCATAGTGGAAATAGGCGTCCGTCACCAGAGGACTAAATTTGAGGACATCACGAGCTCGAGCATGTGCCTTATTGATTCGTGTCTCCTCGTTCGGTAGTCTTTTTCTCAACTCCAGAATAGCACCCTCCAGCGCTCGGAAAGGATGTCGCACATCGAAAGCAAAGCGAATTCCCTGACAGAGCAGAAACTCTCCGGCAAGAATCTGTTCGCCCGTTGTGTTTGGAAACTTCTCCGAAAAGGCATTGAGTTTGTAGAAGAAACCTTCGGCCTTGCATCCAAAGAAGAGTGATGTTTTCAGGAGATCGGTCGCAGGGTAGGTCATGACCGAGTTGGTCGCATAGAAACGTCGTAGAAAGATGGCGGCGGTTGCTCGAATCTCAGTAGGAAGTTCGCAGAATTGTGCCGCACGAATGAGCTCGACAGTAAAGAACTTGACGAGGCGTATCTCTTCATCTGGGGTCAGGAAATCGGGTGGAGGATCTGTCGCAAGTCGAGGAGCGATCTGTTCCCGGGCGAGCGAGTTTGTTTTCGCACGTAGTTCTTGAAGATTCGCCGGCGTAAATGACCATAGCCGGTACTGGCTCGACTGCCGGTAGCGCTCGTCTTCTGTCGCCATTTTGTTGATGATGATTACAAAACAAAGCTGCTTCATCATGGAGCTGCCTACTCTTTCAGAGGTCACGTGGTTTACTTATCTTATCAGCGATCGTCAGGTACCTCACAAAAATAGCATCACGGGGTTAATGACCAAATTCAATTACAACGCATTTCGCGTAATGACTCTATTGTCGAATCAATCCGAACGCCAACCTTGACCAATTTACCAAATTTACTCATAATACATATCAATATCCCAAGTTTTCCCTTCTCGCGGGAGGAGGAGGCGGAGGCTTCTTAGCCCTGTTAGGAGGAGGTGGTGGTGGCTTCTTTCCAAGGGCCAATCCACTGGTGCTTCGGCTTAAACTTCCATAGCTAGTTGCAGGGCTGGCAGCGCGGTGTTCCCAATCAGGACTACCGCTTCGGCTTGTAGAAACATCATCGGAGAATACATCGTCATGTCGTCCATATGAACCTGCGTCTGTAGCAACTCGAGCTAGAGGAGCGCCTGGAACTCGAAGATTGGCCAGCGGTGTGGCTGTTGAACGGCCTTCAAAGGTTGACGCGCGTCCAATCGGTGGTCGTACGGGTTGAGGGGGAGGAGGTGCAAGACGACTTCCAGGAGAACGCTGAGGAATGCGAGGAGGTTCCTGTTCTTGCTCTGGCTCTTCGTAGACGGCCTGATGACGAGGCTCTTGCCACGAACGAGCAGTGTTTGATCGGCTTCGACCGATCTTGGGAGCGCTGGTAGGTGAAGAGGCTCCTCCAGCGGCCCAGTTCTGACGAACGCGACGCAATTCCTCAGCGCAGCGCTCATGGTAATCAAGCTCAGCATCGAGGAATTGAGTCAGGGATGTAATGTTGTCCACCTCTGATTCCTTGATGTCCTGCATACGTCGAAGGACGTCCTCGCTAGTCTCCTCAAACTTGGCCTTGTTCATGCGAACTTCTTCTTCGATTCGGAAATCGTCTCGGCGGGCCTTTTGCAGCTTGTTGGTGCTGGCATCGTAGGCGAGGCGTCGGTTCTCAAGCTTCTTGCGGGCGTTCTACTCTCGTTAGCGGGTGAAGAAAATGGCGGCTGATAAAACATACCTGGTACTCTCGCATCATCGCCAGACTCCTCTCAAGGTTATCCAGCCAAGTAGCATTGGCGCAATCGACGTAGGAATCTTGGATACCGGCAATGCGCTCGTTGGCGCGACCCAAGGACAAAAGACAGTTTCCAAATTCAGAGTCCTGCTCAAAGTCCTCGCCATGGGTAGCCATTGCACGGCCAAAAGACGACATGGGAGTGCCACGCTCCTTGTCATCCATAAGCTCATTGCGGCGCGATAGCCATTTAACGTAGGAGCTCATAGATCGTTGCATGCGCTCCATGCCTGCGACCGTTAGCCGTTGAACCTTCAGGATCCACGGGATACAAACCATCATGTCGAAGAGCCATCTCCTGCTCGAGATTCTTGAACTCATCGGAATGAGCAGTTCGGGCCTCAGCGCCCATCTTTTCACCGGCCCATTGAAAGGCTCGGTCAATCTTCTTTGTGAAATGCATCTTGGCTCGTTCTCGTTATCGGATCCAGTCCGATAGTGGTTATTCGCGGGGTCGTCTTGCGCCTTCGCTATTATAAGTATTAACGAAGGACAAGAAACTGTTGAAAGAAAGAATCTTGAAGAGCGAGAGACGGGGTAATGAATAGCAAAGCAAATAACAAGGGGCAGAAGAGGGATGGCTAGGGTGGCGAACAGTTGGGGCGTATGAGATGGAAAAGGACACGACCTTGAAGGTCTTGACTGAATCCTTGACTGGCTCTGGTGATGCGACCTCACTTCCACGTTGGGAGTGCATGTCTCCAGGGGTGCTTGTAGTGGTGTGGAGGTGAGGTTGGGGAGGTCCAGCCCGGAGCTGCCCCCCTGAAAGGTACGGACTTACAGGGCACTTGCAGAATTAGCTTATCTTATCGCCCTGCAGAAGGCTGTGAAGGTGAGTGAGCGGGGACATCAGTCTCAGGAATTGCATTCATATTTATGAAACAAAGCACGAGCAAACAAAGGGAATATTGAAACACATAATTTACAAGTGACGTTATTGATTGCGTCTGTGGAATCTTGTCAAACAATGTGGTGCCAGGGGCAGGCCATGGAAAAGCCAAGAATGGCATGAGATGATATTTGAGATAAATCGACCCCAAAGTTTAGGTTGGTTGGAGGCAATTTTAGGTAACTCTTGGCTGGATTGGACTGAAATAGCTAAAGGACAGGGCGCTTCGGTCATGGCGCGGCTAGTTATTCTTCTGTGGCCATTCGATTTGAAGTATCGTGTAGACATGACACGGTGGCTGTACAGTCAGAGTTTCTGAAAATAGGACAATAAGTATAGTTAACGTGATGTCTCCTCGTAAGGAGTCTGAGTGAGATGGATCCTGATACGAGTACGGATCAATTCTGTAACCACGTACCGTGTCTCGATGGCCCGTGTCCCCAAAGCCCCCTGAGACAACGGCGCCAATAGCCTACGGCACCGCTACACTAACAACGGGAACTGTCTCCGGCTGGAAAGCCAAGTTGGTGATCCCCACCACAAGATAGACAGATGGAACCAGACACGCCAGACACCGTTTGACTTGCTTGGCTATTACCCGTTTAAGGTGAGGCAAGGTATCAAAGATAGGTGATGAGCATATTAGATTAGACCGCTTATAACTCAGTGACCGCCACATCAAGTCGAGATGAGATGTTGAATCATCCAACTGACTGTAACCCGCTGACTTGCAGTCTAGAAGAACACGAAAACTCTGAAATTCTCTTTAAGCATACCATCTCCATAAACTAACCTTTCCACAAGAGGTTCGTCGCTGGGACTGGCCGACACCACCATTTGACTCTTTCTCACTCATTACCACCCAATGCTGATCTCAACAGCGTTGTCGGCCCGCCCAACCATCTCCAACCTCACATTTTCTATCTCACGTTGCCCTCGCGTGTCTGTTCAACCCCGCTTCCAAAGAGCCGCAGGGCAGGCAAGTGATCGGCCAGGTTCTTTTTATCGTTATCTCGTTCTAGAAACCACTTCTCCCAACCTCCAGCCATGTTGGGGATAGTTCAATCTGCGAACTGTGTATCGCCTAAAAAGGCCTCGTTCAATGCTCGCCCCCTCATTGTTAACCGCTCCACATTACGGGGGATCCAGACCATTCCTACAGTCGATCCAACTCACCACCAACGAGCTTGCGTAATGCTTCACAGGAGAAAAGCACGCAACGACGGAGCTAAATCGGATACTGTGTGCTCGTTACATTAGAGTACAACGATAAAAGCTTGCACTTGCCGATCTCATTCCCATGTTTCGGCTTGACACCGACTCCTGGCTCCAATCGAAAGCTTGGCATTCGATATTTGCGCTAAAGTTGTCTGCAGTCTCCGGTTAGTGGTTCCCCAGAATTTACGCGTGCGTGGCATAATTGGCGCGCGCCAGTATTGGATGATCCATATTTTCCCTGAGGCAGTGCTATTTTTGCTCCAAGAGATCGTTCATTGCGATCCGCGCTGGTGAAACGTATTATGTGCACATCTCGAGACAATTGCGTGGCACAGGTGATGTGATATGTAGGGTAACGACTTATCGATTTCAAGGGTTGTGCAAGGTTATTGGCATCTGTCAGCATCCCTTGTCTCATCTGGAAGGTCCCTTATCCAGTGGACGATCTGTAACTCGGTAGTTTTCCGGTCGAAGGATCAAGCTTGGGAGACAAGTCTGTCAACCTCTTACCAATCGTTCATTTGCAAATATACAACATAATCCTACCAACCACTTCCTCAATACATACACTTTCCGCAATATCCGCATTCTTGATCACATGCAGCATAATCATTCTCACCATCGCTATCCGAAAGCGCCGCCATGAACTCTTTCCAGCGTCCCGAGTCTCCCGGATCAATCTTCTTTTCACTCCCCAGCCAAACCTCCCATTGTTTCCTGACCGAATCTGACAAGACGTCACCTGCATCCGACAGCTGTTTGCGAATTTCGAGGGAACCGCTGTTGGACCATACGATCTCCAGTTTACCGTCTTTTGACGCGTGGACCTTGTCAATGATGAGGCGCAGGAGGGAAGCGAGACGCTTGAGCGACGGTTGATTGAGATCCTGCCATTCGTCAATATCGGCTTTGACATTCTTGATCTCAATGTTTTCATCTTTGAAGAGTCCTCTTTCGTGGTAAGCGAGGAGGAATTGTGTGACCTGAGCGATCCACAAGCGTGGAAGTTGTTCACCAAGATGATCTTTTCCACGAGCCATGACTGATCGCGTCTTCAAGTCGAAGACGCTAGTTTGAGGCACTGATTCGCCTGCATCTGACACTTTGAGTTTACCAGTATCATTTGACATGGATTCAGTGATCCCGAGGCTTTGCATATCGGCAAATGCGTCTCCCTTGACAGCCTTAGTGGCGGGGCTGGTCGCAATGAACCCATCGCCTTCGAATCGAACCATGAGATCAAGACCGCCAAACTCGTACGCAAGGATTCTCTGATGCGATGTGGAACGCCTGACTGTAGCATCCCATGTCGTATACGCCTCAGGAAATGTATGTCCGTAACCTCGAACACCCTCAATCTTTTCCTTTGGCGAATTCTCCCTACGAATGAGATGGACTGTTTCGCCAACCTTTTCAACGAGAATGCGAAACGAACGGTCCAAGTCAACACCTCTGGCAAAGCGCAAAAGATTCCCGATTGTGCTTCCGCAAGCGACGATGTTGACGGGGATGGGCGTGGGGTTCATCTTCATTACAGAGACAATAGCAGGCTCAAGAGGATGCTTGGGGTATGCTGCTGCGTTGACATCGCGATAGTATTCGCCAGAATCACCTGGAAGTTTCTGATGACCTTTGGGAGGTGTCCATCGTGGAGGGTGACCTGAAAATGTCAGACACGCCTTGTGTGAGGACGTTTAACTTGCCTGGGACCTTGATTTCCGGGGAAGAAGACCTGACCCAGTTGTAGGATGCAACTACTTTGACATTCTCGATTTCTGCACAGGGACCATCGCTGGTGAGGCTGCTCTGAGTGATGCGTTCAATTACATCTCCAAGCGGAGGTGCTGGTGACGAAGCCACAGGCGCGGGTGCTCCCCGTCGTTTGTACATGATGAGATGAGTCTGGCAAGTCGAATGAATGAGATATGAAGATGATGAAAGCGCGATGACTGGATACAAAGGTGGGTGCTAAGAAGGCAGTGAGTGTGAAGACGAGGACGGTCAACCTTTTATCTTCAGCATCAGCATTCTATGACATAAGGAGGCCTACCAGGCAATCTTATGTGATGTTTGGGTAGCCTGATTGCTTCATTGCATTAAATACACTTTGCACCCTTTATTGATTGCGACGCAATGTTGGCCCGTTATGCGACCGTCACTAGGCTGTGAAGACTGCGCATTCATGCCAAGTTAAAGAAAACAATACTCAAGCGGACTCAACAACTATTTATTTGAGTAATACTCTAGCAAACCTCTAGCGTTTAATGATGGAATTTATCTTTTGTTGCGATGCTTTGTCTGGAGTAACTGACAAGTTCCTACACGATCACGGTTAGAGTGAGATGCGGGAGGCCGACCACTACAGCCAGAGCCTGATTTACAGCGAATAAAATGTCTTTTGATTGTCGCATCACACGGGAAAATGAGGCTTTGTCGGCCCCATGCATTCTGTTGGTCATCGTGGCGATGCTGGTTGGATGAGCTCAAGGCAGACAGACATTGTTGATGCAGCTTCATTCACAGTACAAATGGAAGCTGCATTCATGTGAATTACTCCGATGTACCATTCCCTTCATTTATCCTCCTCGACCCTTATTTCTACATCTTCAACATCCTCATTTTATCTTGTCTTGCCTCATCTTCATCGAAGTTGACCATGGTTCTCGTGCAAGATACATCTGGCTCTCGAGCTGGCAAGCTCATCAAGTCCTTCTGGGCTATCACCAAAGGTGACCAGCAGATCACAAATGTCCACTCTGCCAAACTTTTTCTACAAGCCTGCAAAATCTACAGCGAAAAATACACGCCAGTCAAATGTGTTGAAGTCCTCATCTCAAACCCTGCCGGCATCGCAGCTCTGGAGAGGGCTGTGCGTGTTGACCTGAGCCCTGAGTTCATCAACTCGACCACCCTTCCATTTATCCTTACTTTGTCGGACGAGGGAGTTGTAGCACTCAACAATGGCGGATTTCTTCGTCAGATTTTGGTTGGCATTCTGGAACCATCGACATTTTGGACTGCTGCGCTGGATGCCTACCGCAGGGACAAGCTTGACGATGACGGGCTTCGAGCATTCGCCTGGCTCTGCTTGCAGATTGTCTCCGGTCAAACCAGCTTTATTATGCACAAAGCTGCGGTGGAAGAACTTATGGAGCATAAGTCCCTCGTAAAATCTCCCTCGCACGAAGCAAGGCAGATCGGCTATCGGATCGAGAAGTTGATCAAGATCTTTTCCCAGCCTGAAACTGCCGGCAACGGCGTCACTCCTGGTGGACGTCATGACAATGATCATGCCAATTTCCGAGATATCTCTATTTATCCAACATCTGATGAGCTCTTGTCGACTCAAACTCCGTATCTTCAGCGACTGGCGGATGTTTTTGACACACCAATTGACAACCGAAGCCAGAGTTATCGTGATTGGCTTTTCCGCCTCCTTCGCGAGGATATGCTGTCTGAACTTCGAGAAGATCTACAAGTTGCCATGGGTCAGAAGAAAAGCAAGCGACGTCCCGTCGCTTTGGGTCAATTGAAGCTGGTCGGGATCAATGCCGACAGCGACATGGAGAGCCGCCAAATCCCTCCGCTCGCTCTCTACGTAGCTTGCAACCAAGGCATCAATTTCCCTCACAAGCTGCCCAAAGGAGGGAAGAAAGCATTCCTTTCTGATTCCAAGAACTTCATGAAACATGACTCTTTTGGCGCGCTTTGTTGTAACGGCACGATCATCGCTTTTGGGTCGCTTGTCAGAGACGTCACCAGCCTTCTCAAAACGCCACCCGTCGTTGGCATCAGATTTACTGAGGATTCTGGCCTGAAGCAAGCCCTCGCAGCACTGCAGAGCCCTCTAAAAGACCAAGTCAAGTTCTTTATTGTCGACACGGCCACATTCGCTTACGAACCAATCCTCAAGCGGCTGAAGACCATCGGAGAGTGGCCTCTCGAACCTCAATTAATTGACCCCGAGCAGCCTTCGCAAGACGGCCCGAGGTCGACAAAGTTAGACGTCTTGTTGCCCCAATTAATGGCTTGTTTGGAATCGGGAGGCAGGTTCAAGATGCCATCGAGTTTGCGACTTAAGAAAGATATCTATTTGCAGGATGCCCAACTCAATTCCTTTATCCATGGCATCAGTCGCGATTTGGCATTGATTCAAGGCCCACCCGGCACAGGCAAGTCATTTCTGGGTGCACTTATTCTCTTGACTCTTCTACGCTTAACAAACTCTCGTATTCTTGTCCTGAGCTATACGAACCATGCACTTGATCAATTTCTGGAGGATTTGATGGACATTGGTGTCAGCTCGGATCAGATGGTTCGTCTGGGCTCCAAGTGTACTGAAGCCACCAAGCCCACTCTTTTGAGAGAGTATGACGGCCAAAAGCGGTTCTGGTTGACTATGGAGGAAAAGAGCATCCTCAATATGCTTCGAGCTTCTGAGACTAGCCTCAATGAGGAGCTTCAGGACTGTAGCAAGAAGCTCGCAGCGCGAGATACAAACCCTTCTGACATTCTCGAATACCTTGAGTTTTCCGACGATTTCACGATCGCTTGGTCCGCGTTTCAGGTGCCCGACGATGGTGATGGCTTCCGAATGGTTGGATCCAATGGTAAAGCTATGGAACCGGAGGATATCTACCAATTTTGGCTTAAAAATGGCAATGTGCAACAATTAGGGAGCCTTGATGGATCTCTGAAAGGACCAGTTCGAACCGTATGGGACCTGCCACATGAGAGAAGGAAGCAGATCCATGATATATGGGCTCAAACAGTTCGGGAAGAACAGATTGTCAATTTCGCCGACCTCAGCAAGCGATACAATGACATCAAGACCCAAATCAAGAGCATCCTGGATGAACGCGGACGAAGAGTGCTAAAAGCCAAACGGATCATTGGATGCACAACCACAGCCGCGGCGATGTACCAGTCTATCATTGAAACAGCCAACCCTGATGTAATTCTGGTCGAGGAAGCGGGAGAAATCCTCGAGGCACACATCATCACTGCGATGAGTGCCTCAGTCAAGCAACTCATCCTCATCGGCGATCACAAGCAACTTAGACCCAAGGTTGGCAACTATATGTTGACTAAGGAAAAAGGCGAAGGCTACGATTTGAACGTATCACTCTTTGAGAGACTCGTGATTCAGGGCCGACATTTCACGGCGCTTGAGGAACAGCATCGCAGTCATCCAGATATCTCACAATACCCTCGCATGCTTGCGTATTCCGAGTTGAAGGATATGCCATCAACATTTGATCGCGAGCCGATTCGAGGCTTGAAGAGCCGAGTGACATTTGTCCACCATGAACGACCCGAGGATACGATGGACGACGTAGCTGATCGACGAGATCCTACAGCCAAAGCTAGCAAGAGAAACCCCCACGAGGCTATGATGGTTCTCAAGATGGTCCGCTATCTTTCGCAGAATGGATACAAGACGGAGAATATGGTTGTTCTCACACCATACCTCGGCCAATTATATTTGCTCAAAGAAACTCTTCGGAAAGAGACTGATCCATGGCTCAATGATCTCGACTCCCATGATTTGGTCCGCGCAGGGCTGATCACACAAGCGGCAGCCAAGGTGAACAAGAAGCCACTGCGGCTTTCCACCATCGGTACGTGTTTCGCCGCCCATGAGACCCAATACTAATGAGACAGACAATTACCAAGGTGAAGAGTGTGACATTGTCATTATTTCACTGACACGCAGCAATGCATCCGGCGACATCGGCTTTCTGTACGCCCGGGAACGACTTGTCGTTCTTTTATCGCGAGCGCGAAACGGCATGATTCTCTTTGGAAATATGCAGACCTTCATGAAAAGCAAGAAGGGAGGCGAGATGTGGACACAGTACTTTGATGCGCTGAAGAAGAACGACTCTCTGTTTGATGGCGTTCCGATCCATTGCGAACGCCACCCAGAGACGTCGATGATATTGAAGTCTCCAGAAGACTTTGACGTGAAGTGCCCAGATGGAGGATGCGCTGAGCCATGGTGAGTCTAGGCCAATCAATCCCCCAACATCCGACCTTCTCCGACACTTTAAACATGACCTTGTCTAACATTTATAGTAATGCCCCGTTGGGTTGCGGCAAACACATATGCCATCGACGGTGTCATCGCGTGCAAGACCACTCAAAGACGGAATGCTTAGCAAAGGTTGACAGAACATGCGCGAGAGGCCACAAGTCCAAGGTTCCTTGTGGCGACAACTCCAAGAGCTGTACAGCATGCACCAGAGAGGATGAAGATAACCTCCGGAGGATCCAACGAGATCTAGAACTTGAAAGAAGACGGCAAGAGGCTCAGGACAAGTATCGCTTGGAATTACAAGAGATTGAGGATGAAATTGATCATCGTCGTCGAACCATGCAGTACGAGTCTGAGGAGAGGAAGCAGGCAGATGACCTCAAACAGAAGAAAGAAGAGCTTGAGAGTCTTCGACAGGCAGAAAGCAACAAGAAGAAGATGAAAGCGGCCCAGAAGAACAGTCCGTCGCCCCAGTCTTCGTCTCCTCAGTCCGATGTCCCCTCCAGTGCAGCCAACGAGTGGAAGAACATGAAAGAGGTCGATGGCGCCCGTAACGCTGCATTGGACAAACTCATGGAAATGATCGGGCTGGAATCAGTCAAAGATCGGTTACTGTCGATCAAATCCACAGTCGATACCAAGATCCGCCAAGGATTCTCTCTTGGTGACGAAAGATGGAGTTGTTCGCTGCTCGGCAATCCAGGAACAGGTGAGTGAATCCTCCAGCAGTGTGTCGCAACCGAATAATGGCTTGGACTAACCGATCTACAGGAAAAACGACTGTAGCCAGAATTTATGCTGAGTTCCTCACTACTGTTGGAGCAATCGCAGGAAACACGTTCAAGGAAGTGACTGGCTCAAAGCTCGCCAACATGGGAGTTTCCGGATGCGAAAAGCTTCTCGAAGATGTCAACAACAACGGTGGCGGCTGTGTCTTCATCGATGAAGCTTACCAGTTAACATCTGGCAATAGTCCCGGTGGCAAGGCTGTCCTGGATTTCCTGCTTGCAGAGGTAGAGAACTTGCGGGGCAAGATTGTCTTCGTGTTAGCTGGCTACAGCAAAGAGATGGAGCCCTTCTTCTCACATAATCCAGGCATCCCCAGCCGATTTCCTATTGAGATGAAGTTCGAGGATTACACCGATGATGAACTCCTCCAGATCCTTCAGCTGCAGATTCATCGAAAGTTTCAAGGAAGAATGAATGTTGAGAAAGGAGTCGATGGACTGTTCTGCCGAATCGTTTCCCGTCGAATTGGCCATGGTCGTGGAAAGAATGGCTTCGGTAATGCACGAGCTGTTGAAAATTATCTTCAGAATATCACGAACAGACAAGCAGCCCGTATTCGGAGAGAGCGTCGAGCCGGTCAAAAGTCAAACGATCTTCTTCTCACGCAAGAAGACATGATTGGCCCAGAGCCATCCCAAGCGTTGACCAAGAGCAAGGCTTATCAGGAGCTCCAAACCTTGATTGCCTTGGAGGAGGTGAAAGATGCTCTCGGTGTGCTGATGGACACTCTGAAAACAAACTTTGATCGCGAGCTCGCAGAAGAACCTTTGGTAGAGTTCTCGCTCAACAAGGTATTCCTAGGGTCACCTGGTACCGGCAAGACGACTGTTGGGAAGCTGTATGGCCAGATTCTCAGGGATCTTGGCTTGCTATCCAATGGGGAGCTTGTAGTCAAGAATCCAGCAGATTTCGTGGGGGCTCATCTTGGACAATCTGAAGCTCAAACGAAGGGCATCCTCGCTGCAACAGTTGGCAAAGTCCTTCTGATAGATGAAGCCTATGGACTCTTTGGAGGCGGAGGCTCAAGTGGTGATCACACTGATTCATTCAAGACTGCTGTCATCGACACCATAGTTGCTGAGGTCCAAAGCGTGCCAGGCGAAGATCGATGTGTTCTGCTGCTTGGTTACAGGGAACAGATGGAGAAGATGTTCCAGAACGTCAATCCCGGCCTTAGTCGAAGATTCCCTTTGTCGTCAGCCTTTACTTTCGAAGATTTTGACGACGTGGCCCTGGCAAAGATCCTTGACCTCAAGTTGGGCCAGTCGGGCTTCAAGGCAACAGAAAAGGCCAAATCCGTGGCACTTGAAGTCCTCCGCCGAGCCAGAAACCGCCCTAACTTTGGAAATGCCGGTGAAATCGTTAACCTTCTTGGAAAAGCAATGGCTAGTCACCAAAAACGCGTCTCATCCGGTCAAGTCAAGAGACATGGGACTTTGGAAGCAATCGACTTCGATGAAGAGTTTGACCGTGCCGAGAAAGGTGATACAGATGTCAAGAAACTGTTTGAGGGCGATGTCGGACGAGAACGTCTGATATCAATTCTTCAAGGCTACCAGACCCGTGTCCGTCAAGCCAAGAAGCTTGAAATGGACCCAGAGATTCCTTTCAACTTTCTATTCCGTGGGCCACCTGGAACAGGCAAGACAACAGCTGCACGCAAGATGGGCAAAGTGTATTACGATATGGGATTCCTGGCTAAGCCGGAAGTCATCGAAGTCTCTGCTACTGAGCTTATCGGTCAATATGTCGGACAAACTGGACCCAAGGTGCAGCAACTTCTTGACAGAGCCTTAGGACGGGTGCTTTTCATCGATGAAGCTTATCGATTGGCGTCTGAGAGTGGATCTTTTGCTCGGGAGGCGGTTGACGAGCTTGTGGACTGTGTTACAAAGCCAAAGTATCACGGGAAATTGATCATTATCTTGGCTGGCTATGTCGAGGATATAAATACTCTCTTGGGTATCAATCCGGGCATGTCGAGTCGCTTCCCGGAGAGTATCGACTTTGATCCTCTCACTATTGGGAGCTGCATTCATTTGATGACGACTCAGTTACAAGCTAAAAAGGCCAAGCTTGATGGAAAGATACCAATTGATCTATCCTGCCTGGAGCATCCCCAGGAGTCATTTTTGGCTGAATTGGCTGACAAATTCCGAACACTCTCCCAGCAAGACAGCTGGGCCAACGCGAGAGATGTTAAGGAGCTGGCAAAGAAGATTTTCCTAAAGTTTGATCTCGATTCTGAGACTTTGATACTTACTAAACAGGTTGTTCTTTGCACTCTTGACGAAATGGTGATGGAGCGCCATGGGCGAATGAGTAACAAGAAGCCAACTGTTGCGAAAATGAGAGCAAAGGCCCCTGTTGATACGCCTACCTTCACTCCGTCCACTACGACGACTACCACGACCATGACCACCCAGAAAGAGGAGCAACAAGAAGAGCCAGAAGAAGAGTCACCAAATGTCCGCACAGCTAATGGAATCCGAGACGCCGGAGTCAGCGATGCGGTATGGGAGCAGCTGCAGAAGGATAAGGAGAAAGAAGCCAAAGACGAAGAAGAGTTCCGCCGTCTCAAGAAAGCTCAAAAGAATGCAAAGGATGCTGACAGGGAGAGGATCGTCCGCCAGATCTTAGCCGAGGAAGAGAAACGAAAGAAGATTGAGGCAAGGAAGAAAAGATTGATGCACATGGGAATTTGCCCTGCAGGTTTCCAATGGATCCAACAGGGTGATGGCTATCGATGTGCTGGGGGTGCTCATTGGGTTCCCAACGAGGCGATAGATAAGATGTAGAGATATGATTTGGGGCACATACTTGTCTTAGGATAGGATGACACAAACATGGAAGAATTGTCATATTATAAGGTTAACTTAGAATAACCAACCACTCTTTTAAATCACTCGTAACGTAGGTCGCGTCTAGCACACAATCTTTATGGAATACACGGATGCTATGTCAAGTTAAAGATGGGCGTATACAAAACACCAAGTACCATAAAATACAATAAACATCTGTTAAATCTAGAATATTAAACAATTTTCATCTTTGGGTTGAGCGAATAGTAAGGTAGAAACAAGGTTCCATGATTTTATGAGTTAGCGGTCAAGGCACGTTATAAAACGCCCAATGTTATTACGACAATGCGATACGCCTTGCTACGCCAACTATACGCTTGATACGCCTGCTTACGCTTATTTTACGCTTGCCACACTTTCGGTGACTCCATCCTTAGGTACAGCTAAGCTAATGCAGGCCAATTTAGAGCGAGTACAGAGCCACAATGATGCTTTTTTAGCGTACCGATCGGAATGTAATGCGGGAAAATACGACAGCCTCCCTCCCGCCCCTCCATGCCATCTCTCGGCGGTATCAGGCCTACGTCCAATGTGCGTTCAGGAATAACTAAGCGTATTTAATTCTGTGACTGTTTTGCAATTGAGAGAAGAAGAAAGAGTATTAATAAATAGACTTCCCCTTTCTACAGACCTTACAATTCAAGACAGACAGCATACGAACTTACTACCAATAAGGCTTCATTATTCATACCACATTCTTTAGCACAATGAAAATCAATCTTCTTTCTTCGATACTCTTCGCACTCGCAGCCTCTGCCTTGCCTGAGCCGAATGGCCATGGTTTCCGTCCCGCAGGGCCTTATGATAGTGAGTCTTCCACAGAGGGTCACGAATATCCAGGACATAATGCTAACACTGTCCTATAGGTCGGTCACCATGTCCGGGTCTCAATGCTCTCGCAAACCACGGTTACCTCCCACGGGACGGTAAAAACATCGATTACGAGATGATCAACGAAGCTGCCAAAGCCGCTTACCATTTTGAGGACGGCTTCTATATTGATGCTGTCAACATGGTGTTTGAGACTCACATCTCTACTACAGATCAGCCAGACAAAACCTTCCATCTGAGAGACCTGGCTCGACATGATAGGATCGAGGTCGATGGTTCCCTTACCCGCAATGACATCTTCTTTGGCGACGATCTGCACTTCGACGCTACTGTTTTTGATCCAGTGGCACGCGACCTTGGTCTGAACAACTACAATCGCAAGGATAGATTTGTCACAATCGAAAAAGCGGCCAAAGCAACGAAGAACCGTCTTGACCTTGCTAAACGGGTTAACCCAGAGTTCAATGTTTCGGTTCATCAGCACGAGACCGAATATGGAACCACTGCACTCTATCTGCTAACAGTTTGGGATGAAAACCAAAAAGCAGCACCAAAATCTTGGGTCAAAGCTTTACTTGGTAAGATAATTCTGCTTTCATTGCACCGTAATCCTTGTCCTATGACTGACTATTTGCAGGCGAGGACCGCATTGCCTACAAAGAAGGGTACAGCAAAGGAAAGTCAGTCAAGACGGGCAAACAGATCGGTGCTATGACTCAAGCTGTGCGAGCTGTAGTTGGGTGGAAGCCTTAATTACTTCGCTCCAAGACAGAACGTTATTGGCTCGGGAATAGGCTGTGATATAAAGATATAGATAACTGCTCTTGAATTTCAAGCCACTAGAAAATGAATTATTACCAGCTTCATTCGCAGGTTTCAGCTCAAGTCTATCCGAGTGAGAAGTTAGAGGACTAAACAAAGAAAGAGAAAAGGAAAACAAGGGACAAAGGAACATGAGAGATCTTACTGAAGAAGGATATAATATTCTGGCTTAGCAGCTCTTAGACACAATCTCAAAGAAGGTATTCTCAAAATTTAGAAACTCCCTCAAACCTGTAAGACAATCAAGAGACCTAAAAGTGTCCTTCGAACTGCCCTTGCCCGACGAGACGAGATATCAGATTTCCTCATCATCAAACAACGTGTTCCCTTTTCTTTATTTATATATATTTTTCATTCTTCCGTATAACTTATCTGTCGTAAGGCCACCAAGTTTGACAGTTACCAACACTATATCAAGATACATTTCGGGCATTATACAAAAGTCTGTGTCAAGTACTGTTCTCAAATGCCATCTCGAACCTCCGATTCATCAAGTGTTGCAGTAAGAATAAGTCACATAGCTCGGATCAAAATACCGACAGCAAACAAGAAGAAATCACGATAGCCAGACAAAATCCGATTACCAGTTATCGAAGTTGATTTCGTTGAATTTATCATCTTCAGGATCGCAAAACTGTTGATCAGACCGCAACCCCTCAAAATAATCTGGTCCCATGAATTGTAAATCAGTGCACAAGTCCAACTCAGAAAGTGACGACTGAGAGAGATCCTGCGTCTGAACAGGATCATGAATCGTAAATTCACTTATATTAGATGACGTGTCTGAATAGATGCGGTCCAAGGTCATATTGACCATCGGCTGGATTGATAATAGCGGAAGAGGAGGTAGAATGCATTTATAAGCGTCTTGGAGTATCGCCTCGGCTTGAGGACGGGGAACAGCAGCCTCGACATATGGCGAAGGAGAATTAATTCCTGGGAAGCATTTCGACCATATAAGCTTCCACTTGATGGCATCATCCGTCGTTAAAGTCATCTTCTCCTTAATATCCTTGAACTCTTTAGGTAGTATGACGCCAGTCTGTTCGATATTAAGTGTCGTGCAGCATGAGCTTGTGTGGCGTTTCCACTTGTCTTCGGCACGCAGACCGAAAAACTCCTCCCGGCACTTTATGCAATAGAAAACAAGTTGGCTTGGTTTTTGAGTTGTGTCAAAGTCGACTTCGCGTTGGCCTCGAGATGTCGGTGGCCCCAAGGTGACTTGAAAGAGGAGATGGTCGCTAGCAACGTGTTGAATGACGCCGTCGATGAGAGAGGAATGCATCCCCGAGCATTTGTGATATCTAACGGGGTCATATTTGACAAAGGGGCATGTAAACATCTCTTGAAGGGTATAATGCACCGGTAAGCAATATCGATGACCATCGCGTTGAGTGTTATTTATCTTATCACCCACCGCACTCCCGTCACTGTCATATATTGCCATGCTTGGTGCTTGCTTCCAGATCAAAGCCGATGAACTCTGCTTGGAGCGGGCCTCGAATCTATCCAGGAGTTCGAACAGCAACAGGTGCAGCTGATTAGCACAGCTGGGTGGTATATCTCGTGCCTTTTTCAGATTGTAGATAATATCATGAGACTCCTCTTTCCAAATTCGTCGCAATATCCCCGAGATCTCCTTGAATTCACCCTCGTGATATGGGTTTTGTTTCTCGCTAGTCTCTCCGAATAAAACCTCCCAGATCTTTTGCCACTGGTCTTTGGGCGACAAGTTCCTAAAACGGTCTTTGAGAACTACTCTCGCAGTTGGCGAAACGGTGTCGTTGTTCACCGAAAGGTTGACTGAGCAAGCCTGTTGTCGTATATGATCCTCGAATAACTTGGTAGAAGAAAACCCCTCTGCGCACGTTGAACAAACATTATCCGATGTGTGCAGCCTTTTGAGATGTTGCTTGACATCCGATATGCGATACATCCTGAAATTCATACATTTAAAATGACGCTCTGGAAATTTTCTGTAAAAAGGACAGACGAACGAATCGCCCCTTTTGTCGGTGTGGCCAAACCCTTGAGAATGGTCATAGTTGTCTTCCACATCACCTGCATCTTCCCGGGTCCCAGTACCGCGGCACCTTTTTTGCGGTGCCTGTATGTCCCTCGAAAGCCTTTTTGACGCTTTTGAAGATGTTTTGGTATTTGAGAGAGGCGTTTCTTGTTTGAGCTTGACTCCCTCCTCGAAGGGTTGCTCCCAGCATTCTTTAGAGGGAAGCGCAAGGGACTTCGATTGAATATCGATCCATGAACCCGAACTCTGCATGTTCATATGGGAAGCTTCTGGTGTGTGAATCAAGTCTATCGGCCAAGAAAGGTTGTTATGAAATTCGAATGACTTGGGTTGATTTCGAGAATATAGCCGAGAATCCAGCAGTTGGCCATCATGAGGAGACAAACGACTTTCACAATAAGCTGCAACCATAAGCATTCTTCTCTTTTCAAGGGGACTTTAGGGCATCCTACATGCAGCTGTTGAACCTAGCGTCGTATCACAGTATAGATTTAACACATGGTCGGAGGTTTGTGGGATTGACGCTGGCGGAAACGTCAATCCTCTGCGAACTTTCGGTATGGAAGGCGTTGGAGGACCACTGTTGTTCTTTTCCATGGTCTTCTCTGCAGAAGTAACTCCATCATCAACGTTCGAAGAGTTTTCCGGGAAGACATCTGGTGCATCGGGTACATCAGGTTGGGACATGCGATTTGTGAGACGAAGGTTCATGCTTGCTGCTATGTCACTTCAAGGTTAGGTTGAGTGTTTGGAGGCTCTGGATTATGAGACAGCTGCCTTTATCAGATCATCCAGAAACGAGGCTCTCAGAAATCAGGCTCGGGATAATCAGGCTCGCATGGCTAGATAGAACATGAGGCAGCGGCGGATGTGATAAAGTCAGAGTGGAATTTACAAAAGACCCCAAAAGGGGATAGATGATGATCTTGTAGAGCTGAGCAGGTACGTACATGAACAGGGATGGGGGTGGTAAATGTCTTAACCGAGTAAACAGCCGAAACAACGTGATGAGAACCCAGCGTCCATTCACCCATACTATTGCAAGATCAAACAGGAAGTATTGATTCACCTTGAGGGGCTCATACCCGCTAGCCCTTGGCATGGACATGGTACAGCCACCGAGAAAAAGGCACATGCCAACGAAAATCTGTTTACATTCGAGAGCCGAGTCCTTGTGAAAGAAGTCCCTTGGCTTGGTTTTGACTTGTCTCACTTCTCCCTGGAGGGTGGCGGGCTTTGGGACTTAGTTTTGAGCCACGCCCCTGTTATCAGTCGCCCTTGCAGGTCAAGTCCTGGGTCCGATAGCCAACTTTGAATTCGGTTGATGTGTTGTTGGCCCGCATTTGATTGGTGTGAAATGCTGCAGGCTTGGCGTTTAGCGGGCGGGCACATGAACTAAGGGGAACTGCATGTAGCTGACCAACCTCTTGGCGGTCTCGATGGACTCAATCATGGTGGCGGTGATGGTTCACTTTGTTGTTATTTTCTAATCTCCGAGTAATATAGGATAAGGATAGCTGGACAAAACAGTAGAGATATATAGGATTTTCAACCCCCCGACTTCCACAACTGCGTCGACCATGCCCTCACAGTTGTGATAATGCTCTTAACTTATTCTTCACAACTGCGGACTCGATTGTGGATTGATTGTACAAGACGCGATAAATAGAACAGTCATCCTGGACTCGAACTTTGGACACCAAAATAAGTATTACGAAACACCATTCTGACACTAAGGTTGACCGACGAAGCAAAGACCGCAAGTGGCTGCGACAATAATTGCTGATAGGTCATGACCCTGAACAGCCCATCCAATGAACTCGATCAAGACATCCCCACACCCTCCAATACTTTCGCATTTGTGTAACCTACTACACAAATGCGTAGAAAACCACACATTTGTGGAAAGGAGGCGCGAGGGGCCCCTCACTCAAACTGATCCCAAATCCAACAATTCCCTTATTGCAGCTGCTTTGTATTCGTTCTGGAAACAAGAGTTATTGCAGAAAACACTTTCTCTATAAAGAGCCTCTCAAGCCTCAGATATCTGTTCATAGTTATGCAGATTAAGTCGACAATTAGTTCTGCTGTCCAAGGGAAGTTTTTCTTTTCAATAATAATAATACTGGGATGTTTCCACACTCGTGTAAAAGACCTTGTTCAGCTTCGCGGGTGCGTATGCAGCCTGTGTTATTATGAACAGGACGACACAGCCCAGCGCCTACGAGAAATCCGCCTAGTGCGGCTCTGCTTTACAATCTAGCTTTAAATTTCCGTGATTTTGTGCTTTTAACCGTAGAAGCTGGGGGTTATCTAATTCACTTATTATTTTATATCTATACACGCATCCATAACGAACACTAACTCCTATTTTTTCATTATCATTCCAATAAAACACTGTTTTCTCTTTCTGCATCCTTAGAGCCTTCTTTCACCCAATCCACATCCAATAATGAGTTCGTCAACATCTGCAGATCACCCTTGTCGCGAATCGTGGTCCAAAAGGTTGTCGAAGTCGAAAGACCAATGGCCTTTCTTACAACCTAGAGCATCAGGTAGTGCTTGTGAAACAACCACGAACAGGAGCTCAACCCATTCGGATAATAATGGTAGCTGCTGTGACAACTATATTGTTCCACCTGGTTACAGCAACACCAACTGCCCCCTTGTTGATCATCAATCCTCCCCCATCGACCGGGAACCACGAATCTCAGTCAGGGCGACCTTCGAGAATGTCTTGGAGAAAGTCAATGAGAAAGTAAAGTCTCGGTACAATCGAAGGAGTACCGGTCAATTTAAAAGCCATGGTTCAGCCAGCCAGAAACGTCCCCCAGACCAATCTGATAAAGCAAATCGTCGAGGGAAGAAGTCGCGCCAGGGTGGCGAAGGTTCGGGCCAGGGAAGAGGAGGCGGGAGCGGGAGCGGGAGCGGGAATGGTGAAGGAAATAATGGAAAACAACCACCACCAGACGGCCACAAATACCCCTTGGGCGAGGACTCTCCTCCAAAAGCACTCAAATGCCCCATTTCCATGATTAATCCAGGTCGATTCCACAGTTGCAGTAGCGTCCGTCTGCATCGCCCAAGTGACGTGTCTCAACACTTGGAGAGGCAGCACCTGCTTCAGGAAGTCAAGCAGGATACCCGCAATACCGCAGATGGTAACATCTTCTACTGCACAAGATGCCGCTGGCAATTCTACGGCTCAAATGCTGAGAAGAAGCTTAAACAACATCAACAAAAAAGCCCGAAATGTCCGGTACTGACTTGGCAGGAGGCCGGGGTGTTACTCCCGGAGGAGTTCGAGGAAGTCAAAAGAGCACGCAATAAGGCAGATGGCGATGTCCCCAAGTGGAACGCTATGTACAGAGTGCTTTACCGACCTCAGCCAGGAACAATGCCACCATCGCCATACGTTGAAATGTCTATTCCTCGCCAACAGGCAGAGGAAGAGGTTCGCCAGTTCATCATTGAGGACTGGCTGCGGACTGAGGACGACATGGAGAATAAAATTAAACGACTCTTGGATGCAATTTACCCTGGCTCAACATCAAGAGGGTCGGTGGTGGAAGTCCGACAGCAGACACCCCAGCCACCATACCCCGACATCTCTGCTTCCGAAGACTCATTCGGCATCCCCCAGGTATCTCAACAACTTGAGATACAACATAATTTCAAGATACCCCAGTACCAGACAGGACTGCAATACCCGACACCACAACAGGTTCCCATGTCACCGCAGCATTATATGCAACAGCAGCATTATATGCAACAGCAACACCAGGCACAGTCACAGCATCAGATGCAACAACCATGCTATTGTCTTTGTACTTCGGCAATCTGCCCTCTCCATTCTCAGCTCAACCCTCCGATGTCGTATACACATCCCATGCCTTCTTACCCCATGACAGCGCCAGCGCCTGTGGACTTGGGAAATCCTCCGATTTCTGGAGCCGCAGGTAGCGCTTCACGCGTTTCCCTCAATGACCCGGGGTTTCATGGTCAGCCACCAGATAATCCCATGACACCAAATAATGCTTTCACTATGGGTAATGCCTCGACCCAGAGCACGTTGGCGCATCTTGACCCCAGGCCATGGAGACCCTAATTTATCATTTCTTATGCTGGTTTAATATGGGGAGCCGTTTGTAAAGTTTTTGATTATGTTTGGATAATGAAGGCCCAATGGGGCGGTTTATGGTCTAATGAGATCACGGTAATATGATCAGATGGAATGAGTAAGTTAAACAGCACTGCTATGAGCGAGGATTTTCTTTCGGGTTTCTTGTTTCCAGAGTGGGATATACAGGCTTCATAATTTTAGATTCCAGTTTTAATTTACCTATCATGTGTATGAAGATTCTTTTGAACTCATATCTACCTATGTACCGGGTTGGCTGTTGAAAGGCACAACATATGCACGAACTTGGAAGAGTGAAGGTCAATGCGGCAACCAGGACAGCGACATCCAAGTAGGCCTTTCGGTTTAGGCACTGGAAATATAACCAATCAGTTTTGGAGTTATAGAAAGGCGATAATGACTATTTTTAGGAACGTAACTCCATGGATTTTGAGTACTATTGAAGGAGTGAAACGACAACCACATTGGAACTGAAGGCATGAGAGGCATTGAATGAAAGAATGAATAGATGAATAAATGATTGTACAAATGCTGGTGTATTTCATGCGCGCTATGGAAACAAAGAGTAACATAAACATAGCTCTTGAGAAACACNNGTGTTTCTCAAGAGCTATGTTTGTCGATGATGTCATTCAACAAGTCGTCCAGTAATAGCTCATATAGGTCGTCTTCGGCACTCCCACCCTGGCCGCCGGGTAAGCTCTCAAGCTTGAGAAACTCAGAGATACATTCGGAACCGTAACTGTCCCAGAAATCGCGCATCATGGAGATGCTAAGCCCGCAGCTTCGATCCAGGTACGGAGACCGAGGCTTTTTTGACTCTGGGAAAACAGTGGACCAGATCCGATACCAGCGTCTCTTTTCCCCAAGATGATAAGAGTCTCCCGTGATTAACGTGGCTTTCTGGTTCTCATCAAGACCATATAATGCGTCTGGGTTGCGCTCTTGACACGTCTCATTCAAGATGTGGTCATCGCGTTGAACCAGCGTGTCAAAAGTCTTGTAGCAGATCAAACAGTGGATCGGTCGTGAATGATATGTGAAGAGATGTTCTATCACACTTTCAATAGACTGTAGATCGTCATTCAATAGACATTGGTGGCATTCGTCTGGGGCGTAGATGTAAAAAGGGCAGGCAAGATGAAAGAAAGCTCTCGAGTTGGTGGGATGCGAGATGACTACCAATTCCTCATCACTAGAATCATCTTCGTCCCCTGCTTGTGTATGGCTGGGCTGCCAAGAAGATGTTCTACACCGCTTCTGAGGAGGTAATCTGTCCTCTGGCAGTGCAACATATCTTACTCCATCACTCCAATCTTCAAACTTGCTAAGCACTTGCGTCCTTAGCTGAAGTCTGTGGTGCTCAAAGTCATGATTCAATAACAGACTTTGTGTTAAAGGAATGATGTCTTTGGCCCCAGACTCTTCTTTGGTGTGGTTTGGAGATGGCCACTGAGAATGAGCCTTGTGCATTGAGGACAAGGGTCTGACGCAGGCGCGTGGTGATGTCTCAAGCTGACTGGTAGCGGAGGGTTGGCATTGACCACCCCTGGCTCGCTTCGTTCCTCTGGGGTCCCCTGTCTTCTCAGACTGGTGAAAGTTTAATTGCGACATAGTGTCCGTGCTGTGGTTTTGAGAGACCTTGACTTGCCGAAAAGGCAGAGATAAACGACTCAATCCGCAAAGAAACATAAGAAAAGAATTGCTTGAACTTGCTTGGAAAACTTGGAGATTCCGGTGAAACGAGATATCTAAATCATATATGGATATAAAGCCAAATGAAGAAGAATGATGTTAATACACAAACACATTTGTGTTATATGCTTTCAATCATCCGGCCACGGCTTGGCTACATAGAGAAATGTGCGTCCAGAGTTTTGGCTACAGCCAATCAGCATTTGTGGTGTTGTCCCACCGAGTCTACGCATTTGTGGAAGCGGTTGGGGGCCAACTCACATTTGCGTACCATGGAGTTTGTCCTCCAATAGGGTGCATAGCGTCAAAATGAAATTAACTGGCGTGCCTAGTGGAGCGTCCACAACTGTACTGTACTCATACGATGCTGACACATCGTTCCCCAATAAGATATGCCACTTTCACTGCAACTTTAGCTTCTCCACGACTCAGCTTGAAATTCAGGAGTTACTCGGTATCCTGAAGCCTGAACAAGGGCTGATGTAAGAATTACGAAAACTGGCCCATTCCACGACAGACACTCGTGCATGGACTGCTCATACATGGCCTCAAAGGTTGAAAGAGTGAGGCTATTGGACGAATTCCGTGACTGACGATTTCGTATCCAAAGTTGCAAAAACATAGCGCCATACGTGGCGTATTGTGAGTCTTTCAACCCTCTTGCCAGCTTATCAGGCTCTTGGTTCAAGCACAACCAGTGTATAGACTCCTATTGACATCAGCCGTGACAGACCTCAGGAATGCTTAAGTTGGGAGTAAGGGTCCCAAGTTCACGAAAGCCTGTATTGTGGAGCTGCATTTGTCTGCCAAAGCTTTAAATAAGCCTGACGAATCAAAATTGTCGTTTAAAAGTCTCATTTCATAAGCTGTGTAATAAATACAATCCAGACGCCCCATTATTGAATCATTACAAACCTTCAACATGGCCCTACGTTTACTTTAACCATAGCTGAATGCTGTTTTCAAACCCTTTCCATGCACGCTCCATCTACACCAGAGAATACAAAAGGGAGAAAGAAAAAATCAGTGTAAGCAAACCGAAGTCGAGTATTGTTGTGTGCCATGAGCTATTCTCGTGAAAAACTGCGAATAAAACTGCACCACTCCAAAATACAACTTTGGCTGTCGGCGCCCGAATAAATCGTCAGCGCTGGCTGCTAGATATGTGGATAGGGAAGTTCGTCAATTGCGTATTCAATCGTATCAGATAATGAACCTGGATTTATTCGGTTCAGGGCCCAGGCAATAATAGACTGGGGTAGGGCTGATGATGTCATTGAAGAAGGTCTGACGAGAATGTACGGGTAAGCATCGAGGAGTCGATTGAGTATCATGGCGGCCAGCGGGCGGGGTACGGCAGTCTCAATATATGGTGTAGGGCATGTATTCATTGGGTTTGGGAAACATTTGGACCATATCGTCCTCCACTTGTCAGCATCTCCAATTGTCCGAGCCATTTCCGCCTTGAGAGCTTCGAACTCGTGAGGTAGCATGACTCCAGTCTGTTGGATACACGCTAAGGCGCAGCGCCCCAAAGCCGTATGGTTGCTCCACCTGTCCTGAGCCCTAAGACCAGAAAACTCTCCGCGACACCTCGGGCAATAGAATGTGACCTTGGTGGGATCGAGGGTTGTATCGATGCCGATTCTCCGTTGTCTTCTTGGTATAGGTTGACCCAGCGTGACCTCTGTCAGCAGATGGGACCGGTCAAGGTGCTGAACGATATAGCTAATTAGAGAACAACGGATTCCCATGCAATCGCGATACTGAACGGGATCTCGTTTGTAGAAGGGACATGCAAACTGATTGTTTAGGAGAGGGTCGGCAGGCATAGGATATCGGTGGCTGTCGCAAGGAGCGTCATCTTCTTCCTCGCCATCTCGACCGTTCTCGGCACCGTCACTGGAGCTTCCAAATTTCTTGGTCTTTTTGGGGTGTTTTTTGCTTGATTTGTTGGTCTTCTTGGAGCTTCCTGAGGGGCTTTTGTGGCTGGAGGAACCCCCAGCAGCAACCCTGTAATGATCGTTGTCGGTAAGGTTTAGCTCCCGGGTGACGAGATCTGGGGAAGGCGGGCTGACGGTTGGCCCAAAATCATCGGGTGCCCCGCCGTGCGCGTTCAGAGCCACTGTAGTTCGTTACATGTCAATAAGAGCCTCAAGACGCTTAGATTCGTCGGTGTAAGCTACGTACCTTTGGTGTGATCTCGAAGGTCTAGTTGCTGAATGGCGTCGGTGATACAGACGAGTATGAAGGCGTTATATTGTTCTTGGGTGACGAGTTTATGCAAGGCTAAAGTGGTCGGTACTGCATCCTCGTGAGACATTTTGCACCAGTGGAACTTATTGAATGCAATGAGATTGTCGAAGAGGCGGGACTAAGAGGCAAGGCTTGGAATTCTTTGAAAAAATGCAGTGGTTTGAAACTTTAATGTTGGGACTTTGCAGATTTAAAAAGACTTGTAACTGGTTTATCTATGAAATTATCTGGCAAGAAAACTTGAGCAGCCGGTGAGTTTATCGGAAAACCACCATGTCCACATTCGCGTACACTCATCGCCTAGATTGTACAATTGTATTAACATAGCCATGGCAGACAGGTAGGCGAATCTCGAGGAGAACGTACACAATGGTGGTATGTATATGGAAAGACAGCGTCGTAACCTTGGGCCGCAACGGGTTCTGTACGTACTGATCGTCCTGGATATAAGTGAGACTTACAATGGGCTTTAGAAAGTTCTGGAAAGACTGAGGACATGACACCACAGAGCACAATAACAGGGCGAGTTTGTTTGCGCGAATGTGGAGGCTGGCGAAGCTGACGACTGTCTCCGCAACTGCAAGATTCTAAGCCTTAGTGGTGTTTATTTTCCCACAATAGTGGAAGTATTGCAAGCCACCAGGCACTAATTGGGTTGGGGGCCACCTCACGCGCAGATGGCAAGATTCCAGCCTTGGGAGCTCGACAAGTTTGGAGAATTGCGCCGGAGGCCTCGTGGTTGAAGCGTAGACTATCCGCAGATGTGGACATTAGCGCAGCCGTTTAGAACCACCGAGGGCAACAATTGGCCGAAGCAGTCCAGGCGTCTTGGTGTTGTATCTAAGCAAAGTAGAAAGGTGCAAATGTCAACCTTGAATTACAGTGAAGCTACATGGCCAGCAAGATCAGTTGTCACCGCCCGCCGTCCCAGGGCGCCAAGCTTATCTCAGTGCTGGCGTTTTATCTGGATTGGCGATTTGTGATGCCAACGCTGATCTTTCTCACGATCGGAATAATTAAACGGATTGCTGACTTGTGTTCAGGCGATGAAAAACTCGTGGTGGTGTATAGTTCCATGGCTCGACACAAATGTGCAGACACAGAATACGCAATTGTGGAAAGGAAAGCTCATGTGTATACATAAGTGAGCGCGTGGTCTCACCACACAACATATCAACAACCAAATGAACTGCACTATTGTCTGTCATCTTTCATCGTCAGAATCATGGCGGCCTCCGTACAGACTTCGACAAGGTTTGCAAAAATGCACGCCAATTTCAAAGGACCAATAAACTGATTGTCTCTTCATTATCCAAAGTCGACAATTTTCCGATAAGCAATACAATGACCGAATCAATGCTTGGCTGGCAGATCCAGGCCTTGATATTCAACACAGGCTGTTAACAGGGGGTTTCAGCCCAGTACAGCCACGATTCCCCCCCCTCCAAAATGCAGGTTTGGTCAAGTCCGCAGCGCCAAAAGCAAGATTTTAAGACGGATTGAGATTTGTTTATAGAAAACGAGTTTCGTTTTCTGTTTGGTGTTATTCTGGTGCTTCGATGCAGTGGATACCCAACAAGGCTGTCGGATGCCAGATCGAGGAGATAGCAACAGCTAGAGTTAGCCATGACAAATCTAGTTTTGAACAAGTGCGAAATTGATGTGTCTGGTTCAGCCTTGCCCAATTCCATGCTGACGTATTCTTACCCACCATCACCGTATCTGTAGTGGAATGATATAGGGGGTCCATGCCCTGTCTGACCTGCCTTGACATGATTTCAATTCTCACGGTCCGGTGCCCTTCTGCAGGCCATATGTTGTTATATATTTTGGGTTTATATCTCCGAATCATTTTGAATTAAAACGATTTCGTATTCTTTTAATGATAACCCCATACTATCCTCAAGTGTCCTTTATTTCCTTCCTTCTGGTACCCAAGTTAGCCCTCAGGCATAGTACGCCACTGACTACACGGTCCTAGAAACATGGTGTGCGACTGTGAAACATATACTCTCGAGACGCCTGTGCCGAATGTATATACAAATTATCTTTACCATGGGGTTGGGAGCAACATCTGTTCCGGGGAGGGCGTAGATAGTGTTGATGACAATCTTTCGGAGTGCATGGAATCAAACATAGGAATCGAGACAGGAGAACCACAACAGTGTGAAAGTAAGATGGTGGGATTAAGGGAGTTGAAAGGACGACTACCTGACTGCTGCTTGCATAAAGATACCAAACCATGCGCAGCAACTCAAAGTAAGTTCAAACACGAGTGCATTTGATGAAAAATGCCAAGGCTAATATTATTGTATCTCCTAGACACCTATGATTTGCAGAACAAAGAAAGTTATTATCTTCCACCAGGTGTTGTACCAACTGGCCAACCATTCTCAGATCGGGTATCTTCATTTAATAACACTTTACCGATGATGATAGATAATCCTTCGGCTATGAATTGCTCATGGGAATACAAACAAACTCTAGCAAATCTATACGAAACACCAAATGGTCCCAACCTCACCACTGCCACTCATCCCTCAGAGCAGGGAATGAATGGAGAAGTAAAGCAGGAGTCAGCTGGTCGGGACAGAAAGGTCCAATCCTCAGCAAAGGCTACGAAAAGGTCAGCGAAAGAGATCGAGAACATCGATGAACACCAGAAGAAAAGATGCAAAACGGAGAGCATTCATAGCGCCGAAACAACTAAGGCCGGTGGTGAACGATGTTCCGGTGGCGGTGTGGCCGAAAACAAGAAACAGGAGAGATTCGCCTGTCCCTTCTTCAGAAGAGACCCAGTGCGATTTCTTGACTGCATGAATATCAGACTGATTACAATACCGATTTTAAAACAGCACCTAAAGAGACGGCATACAGTGTCTGCCTATTGCTCGCTATGCTCAAGGGGTTTCTCATCGCCAGAGGTTGAGCGACACAACTGCTCTCCTACCTATACACACAACTTTGACGTTATATATCCTCACACTCTACATGAGCTCATGCTTCGATTCCATAGACACCTAGCACCAAAAGATCAGTGGCATGAGATTTGGAAAACTCTGTTTGGGAAACTGGATTCTTCACAAAACCCGTTACTAGATGGTGTGGTGAAGGAAGTCATGGGAATAATTCGCAATATTTGGAGTACAGATGGCAGTCGTATCATCATGAGCTACCTCCGAGAACAAGGGCTGCCATTAGGTAACATCGGAAGGCTTGACTCGTTGCTACCGAAACTTCTCGACAAAGTCGATGACCGATTTGATAGCCTCTCAATAGAGGCGAGATCAGGTGAACAAGCACAGAGCGCTGGACACCTTGCGATGGAAACTGAAATAGGAGGAGACGAACAGTCTGCCATGAGATCCTCAGCCTATGACAGGGCCGATAGTTGTGATTTTCCTTTGTCTTTCACTACACCTCTCGAAATACCACAGCCTCCATCTTACAATTTCTCAACATCATCAGGCGATATTGAATATCCATTGAACTTCCATTCAATGGACATGATGTTAAGTTCATCACACGTCACCGAACCGCAGATTGAGTCGGCTCAATTCAACCTCACCAATTTAACTAACTGGCAACCAAGCATTGAGACGAAGGCTTTAGATCCTGCAGAGGGTTATTATTATGACTTTTCAAGTCAGATGCTACGTCAATGATGCTTCCGCGAATCTTCTGAAACTCCATGAAGGGTTTCCACTCAAGACCGAGACGGAGTGAATTTCACGGTGTGTCATGTGAAACCAAGTGTTGTCGTTGAAAGGTTGTTATCTCACCTAAACGTTACAAGGCCGGAAACTTGTAGCAAGACCTTGGAGTTTAATAAATAGATAGGCCGTATCGGTAAGATAGTTCAGGAGATATATAAAGGCAATTTTTCAATACCGACACACCAGCTTGTCGTAATGATGACTGACTAACAACTCTCTATTGGGCTGACGGAAAGGGCCATATCAAATTGATTTCTCTAGAAGGGTATCTCTATTATTACTGAAATGCCAAGCCATTCGAGGAACAAAAAGCTAATTTCTTTTCATATATCGCAGACCTGTGGCGAAAGCTGGACTTTCATATACTTACTTACTCTCAGTTACTATCAGATGATCTATTAGTGCCTGAAGTGACACATGTTTGTAGTTGTTCAAGTTGAGAACTCTGATTGCAGCATATTTTACAGATTGGACTATGAGTCTTCATTAGATAACGAGCTCTCAGATCTACAGGACATGAAATTCAACGTCGGGATAGATCAAGTAATATGCGATATTTCAACAGCAATAGACTAAATAAAAAGATACATTGACGTCAGATTCGATTGCAATTTAGAAATCTACGGATACCTTTGGTGAGAATAAGAATTTTCAACCCCTCTACTGACTCGGTGATTGCGCGGTTTGACACCTTATAATTAATCTCGAAACTCCCGGGTGAAGGCCATTGAAGCATTGGCTCCCCTTGTGAATTTTCTGTCTCTGGGCAGCAAGTATAGATATCATCACAACAAATACGAGGAAAGGGAGTAGATAACTAAGGATTGGAATTGTCCCTTGTAAAGTGAATAGGGATGATGGACCTGATATAAAGTAGTTGAGGCAACATTGATGAATTTGTATCTGAGTTTTGTGAGAACAATACACTTTGAGCCCTGAAAACTGATAAAAATGACAGAATTCCACATAATAAAGGTCATTGCCAACACTCCCACAGCTATCATCTATGAGTAACTCTTTGCCTGTGTGTTTGTTTTTATTTATCTAAATCCAATGGCTTGACCGTCATCCAACTTTGACATGGAACTCAATCAAAGAATCGAAACATCACCAGGCACTCCTGGTATCCAGAAAGTAATGAAGACAAGGCCTGAGCCCTGCACATGCTGTATCAAGAACTTCAAAGATTTAGTGAGTGGCCAAGAATTAAGCATTGGCATTGATTCCTCTCTTAAAATTGAAAATCAGGCTAAAAGAGAGATTTAGGTGACAAAAGAGAGACAAAGGGGATTGGGTTATAAGCACCTGAATCAAATGGAGTACAACATTAGGAGAACCCAAGGTGCGCGAGACGAGGCCCTTGAGTCCTAGCATGAAATAGAAACGGAAAATACAAACTACCGCCCCCCAAAAAGACCCCTTGAGAAGATTATTCTGACTGGATATACAAACCTATTCATTATACGATTGGTCAGACACCATTGTGTAACGTCGTGTCGCGCCAACAAGATCATTCGTCAACTAGAAATGCCTTCAAAGAGCGGTGCTTCTCGGTAATAAAACTCATGAAGTCGTCCAATATTAGTCGGCAAAATGCATTGTGCTTTACTCCATGATCTTCATGAAGGTAACCATGTTGCTTGAAAAGATTAGAGACGTATCTTTGGCCTTCGATGGCCCAGAAATCATATCCCATGGACATGCTGAGCCCACAACCCTGGTCAAGATATGGAGAGCACGGCTGTTCTGAGGTTGGAAAGACGATGGTCCAAATCTGAAGCCAACACATTTTCTCAACCGGGTAATCCCAATCTCTTTTTACCAAGCTTGCCTTCTGGTCCTCGTTGAGCCCATCCAATAATCCTTTATCATGTCCGTGGCACTCTCTGTCCAATGTATGATTATCTCGATCCATTGGGGACTCAAAGGTGCTGTGACAAATGGGACAATAAGGCGGCCTGCTGTGATGCCGTAGTAAATGTTCGATCACCCCTTTGATTGAAAGCAAATCGTCTTTGATAAGGCATTTTTGGTGCGTTTTTGGAGCATGGACATAAAAAGGACAAGCAAGATGGAAGAACCCTCTTTGGCGAGGCTCGCGTGAGACCACGACCAGTTCCTCATCGCTAATGTCGGCTTTCTCCATTTGCGACCAAGTCGATTCCCTTTCCAATCTCTTGAAACGCTTTCTGGGACGAAAGGAATCCTCTGGTAGCGTTGTGTACTCCACTGTACTACTCCAGCGCTTGAATCTTTCCTTTAGAGATTGTCGTAGCTTTAGTCTCTGGGCCAGAGACCTATGATTGCAGGCATGATCAGATTCTTGAGAGACGTCTTCCCTTGAAGATCCACTCTCATTTCTGGGCGAAGACGATTGTTGCCAGTCCTCCTCACTTTCTGGGGTCAAGGTCCCGGCAAGGTCACAATCATGTCTTTCAGGTTCAATGTCAAAGGGGGATTGTGGCAGCCCCCGTTTCTTGCCTGTGAGAATGGACAACTGGCATGATTCTCCAGAGATCTGCGTATTGGGCGATTGCACATTATATTTGGATTGAGATGTTCGTTTGTTGCTGTGAAAGTAGTTACTCAGGACCATGTTGCGGATTGGATTTGATGAGGACGAAATGGACAAGATAACATTGGGCGTTTGTGTCCCTTGAATGATAGAAGTTAAAAAAACAGCTGAAGAACATAGCTCTTTATAGGAATTATTCCCAAACCTTTTGTCTCATATAGAGCTATTGATAGTTTCTGTGTGACTTCAGCCTGATTTTCTCGAAAACAGCAGTTTTCTACCATCTGCTTGGCACAGGGCTAGCCAATAAGCGCTTATTCATCCCACGATTGTGGAAGCGTACTCCAAATTTACACATTTATGCCTGCATGTGGGGTCAAAATTGAACCAACCCGCCCCTTCATTCCGTATCGATGTGCGAAATCAACACTAAAATGACAAGAGATAAAGGCCGGCCCAAGATCAGTAACTATCTCACAAACTTTCGGCGACCTAGATGAACAACTGTAAAATTACAAAAGTCTAATAAGTATGTTCCCATTATGGAAATAATCTGACATTTTGCTGTGTCACCTAAACTCGATATGGCTGGTCACAAGCACTCGTCATTTCCCAGGCCTTTGTGGCACACGAAGCCGCTAGGCCCAAGTACCTAAAAACGATGGCCCCCGGTACAGAGGTAACAGAGACTTAGGGCTATATTTGCTGTGCAAAACTTTGTCATTCTGTAAACCCAATTTACGTTACCTGCAATTACATTTATGCATGTCCAGCTTGAAAACGACTTCTCCAACCATTCTGTGGAATTGAAAATCCTGAGACCACCCCTCGGCCGCGTGTACCAATGCAATTTGTTGAACCGGATATATACCGAAATACCTAGAAGGTCACTAACTAAGTGGCATACCGAGTTTTTGGCCCTGTGGTCGGTTTAACATGAAGCGCTGTGTAGAACACACCCAGTAACCATGACCAGGGCACTTTCACCGTGCCCACGCTTGCTTATCTTATCTCATCACAATAGAGCCCCACCAACACATAAGATACTCGGATTGAACAAAAGGTCTTATAAACATGAAAACTGTTGATATCGCACAGAAGAAAAATGGTGATTGCACATAAATTGTGACGCTACTGAAAGGAAAGATTCGCTTTACAATAGTAATGTTAGCTTAGACGAATGAAATATTATGGTAGCTGATTGAATGAGATGCCGACCAAACAACGGTTCCTGCCTAACCCATATTGAACGCTATTTACTTGTTCATATCAGGAGCCAATAACACCAATCTTGTCTGGTTTGGTAGATCTTACTGTGAATGAGTGTATAGCTCAGACCCTCCGCTTTTTCAAGTATAGAATTCTCTATTTCCTCCGCCAAGACTGGCAAAGGTTGTGTAGGAAACGGAGAAAAGCTGGAAAGTTTAGGTTCTGTCATGAAGGAAAGTTCGTAATAGACTTGGTTTGATCACAACGGTGATTTAGATGGCAAATCCATAGCATTAATATATTTAATAAAGACTTGCTATCTCAATTATACCGCTATATGACAAGATGGACTCAACAACAAGCGGTAACTTCGAATTGTGCTATATAACCAAGGCCTTTCCAACTATTTCCCAACACTCTCGATCAATCGCAGCGATATTAATCCAACTGTCCTAGAAGCCTGATTCCAAAGCTATGCAGTATTGATATTGTCTGTGATTATGGCCCTGGTACAAAAAGTGCGAGGCGAAAAAAGCCCGGAATGGGCCTTGGACGGTCAATCAATTCCTGTCGCCAATTTTCCGATATAAAGCTCATTTGTGCAAGATCCGGATGGTATCTTGGCTCGCCCTTGGGGCGACAGACAAAAAGCCCAGAATATGCTTGGATGATGTAATAGTTCGAGCTTAAGGCCCAAGATCCAATAGATATTTGGGAAGAATGTTTCCTTGTAACGCGAGGTGATAACAATCCTTTTCCTTCTTTCCATCTTATTCTTCCATTCCAATGACCATCCATATCGCCTGGGTATCGCACATCAGGGATAACCATGGCCTTACATTACTAAAAGTTTATTATTAAAAGCAAAAAGGATTAGAACTGACAAGCAAGTTTTGGAAGGCGACAATTGACATTGTCACGTTGACAATGGAGAGGGACTAATATTTTGTCGGGTAGTCCGGTACTGGCTGAATAAAGGTAAAGGTAAAGATACCCAACTTATCCTGCAATAGATTCTCAAAACTTTATTATAAGAAGATTGCCTATAGTTCCCATTTCTTTATAAGATCTTGCGTAATTCTTTCCAGGTTGTGACGAAGTTGTATGATACCTGAAACAAGACTATTCCTGGAAAGGCCATATAGTTCCTAGACCCAGTTGTTCTTAATAGAAATTGTTAATTCAAGATCAGGGTAGAACTTTGGCTCATCCTTAGGCCGAGAAGCGACGACAAGACAATATGTTTGTAGAACATACTTATCGAGAGCCTGAGAACAAAGATTAAACAAATGATCCCGTAGTTTGTTTCCTTGTAGAGATATGTGGTGACAGAGACATTCGTGTATTTCCCTTTTTATATTAAGAAACAGAGCAATCTGGGATTGTTCAGGAGTCCATTTCAGCTTCTTGCCTTCTGTGAAGGAAGAGGTAGCGTCGGCTGAGCAGTTCTGGTATCCGACTTTCGAATGCCATGATAGTTGTGAGATTTGATATCCAGGTGGAGGGGGTCTGGATAGGCTCAAGGCGTAGGATAGAATCGAGGATGGGTTTCAAGTGAGTTTCAACCTCGGCTGCGCTCCTGTCGCTGAGTCTGGTGCGTAAAGAGCGAAGGCGTGTGAAAAGTCGAAATGACGGAAATATACCAGGAATATCACCATAGTAATCGGTGAGATACTCGAGGTGAGATGGAATGATAGAGGTATGATTCCTTTGGAAACAGAACCATGCTCCTGGCGAAGCCCTGGTAAGCGAGAATAGGTCTTTAATACTAAGAGACTTCATAATCTCGACGTCCATCTCGGCTGGTATGCTAGCGAAGATGTCAGAACCCCAAAGGGGTGGATTTGATGCTCGAGGTGTCATTGCAAAGAGTTGAAAGATGGTGGAGAGGAAAAGAAGAATTTTTTGATTTCTTGGAATGTCTTATACCACTTATTGTTTTACTTTGGTGGGCAGAATAGACTTCGAGCCCTGCACATCGATAAAAAAAAACATACTTCCACACAATGAGGATCATAGTCAACACCCCCACAGCTGCCTAGGAACGTCTTATACTACAGTACTCATGGGTCTGTGACTTATCTTTATCTCAAGAGGTTTGAGTCATATGCAAACGAATCACTGTGCAGATATAATCATGGAGCACTCCGTACCAAAGCTTCAGACTCACCTTGTAAACCAATAGCAACCGCGCGGCGCGAACAAACTCTATAGCGCCCTTTAAGTTTAACCTCAGTCACCAGTTTAGATAAGTCAAACATAAATACAGAGAATATTTAGTTATAAACTTGAGTTTACTAATTATCTTTATAAGACAGCTTTATCATATTTGCCAATTTGCAATAGCTAAGTCCTCAGTAAATTTAGAACTATATTTATGAACACAGGGGATAGAGTAGCTTCTAGGGTCTTCGTCATGTCTTTATCATGTTGCCCAGCTTTCGCTTCCTCTTCTTACAAACACATGTAGAGACCAGGAATAATAGCCCAACTTTAGAAGCCTATAATAGTGTCAATTAGACTATCTAAAAAGCTTTTTATGATTCATAACGTAGCTCTATCCCCGGGCATAGTTTGTTGCTGACCGTAATCCGAAAAATAGAAATCCGATATGGGGAAATCAGTAAAAGAATATTGAGTCTCCGGGAACTGCGGCCCGGTGATGCTGAACTCCGATGCTTGATAGGAAACTTCAGAAACCTCAGATACCGTAGATGAGAAGTTGGAAGGTAAGATTGAAGTATTGTAAAGTGCAAAGGACGGTTGGCTGTCGTTTCCGGCAAATGTGTCATTTGCAGTGGGATGAGAGGTGGAATCCAATTCTGGTCTAGCAGGCTCCTTGGGGCTCCGTTCAGAATCAATAGATATTTTTTTGGAATTGAATTCGAATGGCTTTTGTTCGAAGCGAGCCTCAAACTTGTCAAGAAGTCCTGCAAGTAAGTCGTAAAGCTGCTGATCATTGTAGCTGGGCGGCTCGTGTCTTGCTTGCACGAAATCAACGGTCAATTGGCGACCTTCGTCTATCCAGATATTGCGTAGTATCCCAATAACCTCTTTAACCACGCCATCCAGATGTGGTTTTGGCATAGGACGGCGCACTCCAAATAGAGTCGTCCAAATCCCGTACCACTGTTCCTCTGGCGAAAGGCCCCTCCCCAAGCGAGTCTGGAGGGTCTTTTGTGAAGTCAGGGAGATACTGTCATAATTCGTTCCAGATCCTATGGTGCAAGTCTGTTGCCGGATATGATCTCCTTGGAGCTTCAGAGATGAGAAACCCTCACAGCATATCGGACAAGGGTAGGGCGCCGTATGCCTTCTCTTCAAATGTTGCTTCACATCAGAAATACGAACCATCTTGAGATTTATGCATTCAAGGTGGCGCTCTGGATCCCTCCTGAAATATGGGCAGGCAAATGTCTTAACTTTTGCGTCCGTGCTCTGATAACCATCCTCATCAACGTCGTAAAGCTCATCACCGAATCCAGATGTACGCCTCTTTTTGTTTGGGGTCGTACTGCGGGCTGGAAATGGCGGACTCTGCGTCTCTTCCTCCTTGAGGAACTGTTTTCCAGACATGGTTGAAGGAAGCGGGAGAGCCCCATACCGACCCGTTGAATTCCGCATGATCGGGGCTGGAGTATCTGGTCGTTGAGAAGTTTTGCCTCCCTGGGAGACCATGCCATTTAATGAAGCTGCTTGAGATGAGAAGACATTTTCTTTCAGAGTCCTTGCGAGATATTCATCTAACAGTTCCTTGTTAGGCACTGGGAAAGAGTTGTATATCAGCCCTGTATTGTTCATGGATCCAACGAGATTTCTTACTTGGTTTTTGTGAGTAAACATCGGAGGTTCTGAATCCTGTCGGTGCCGGTGAAATAGGTCTTCCATAAGGGCATTGCGCGATTTGTTTATCGAATTGTAAGTTTGGCCTCGAAGGTGGAGTCTGAATTTCGTCCGTTATTTTCTCCCTTATGTACTCATGCATAGCCGCTTCCTGCATCAAAGACATGGTGAAGAGATGAGTTGAAAAGTCTTGAATTCGAAGTTGTGAGCTCCGTGACTGCGTCGTATAATTGAGGCCATATGATTAGCTAATCCGCGAATACCAGAGTTTGTTCATTTACGTTGGAAGCTGAAACATGGGCCGGTTGGGGAAACGTCAGTCTGTGTATAAGTTTTCTTGCACCAGAAGTTTGAAGTCTCAGCTTTCAAATAACAGATGAAATTCCTTGAGCGTTAAGGCGCAGGAAGGAGATTTAAGTGCTGCGCGAGAAATTTACAGCCCCAGGAGCTGTAAGCCTAGAGGCTACTTCTTTTGGTAAGGACTGATGCTACAAACCACTGTCATTCTTCCCTATTGGCCACTCGGCTGAGCGATTGGTTTAGCATTGGCAGGGCGACATGATATGAACACACATAAACGGATGCGCTGGCAATCCATACGATTAGAGTAGCAAATTTCCGTACGCCAAATGAAAATAAACTAAATACAGCTGAGTGACGAGGCGTTAAGCCTCTTGTACGCGGGTCAGGTGACGAGTTGATCAACCCTGTACCTGCAAGCAGACCCAAAGCCTGTGTTCCCTCGTTGCGCTTTGAGCATACAACAGATCCCTCACTTCTTCTCGATTACGGTCTTGAATCATCCGCCACATTCGTAGGTGAACAACAACAAAGTCGCCATAAGGCGCATTTAGAGAAGGGATTGAAACATATGATCATTCAAGTTCACTTAAATGTGTGCCTTGCGTGGTGGTTTCGCTGGCACCTCTTCTGAGGGTTGGGGCTGCATGCTGAGGTGGCCACCAGCCAGCAGTCTGCCCTGGATATCGAGGCCTGGGTCCAGCAACCAGTCTTGAATGCGGTCGCTATATTCCTTGACTACACGCGATTGACGCGATTGGCTGCAGGAACGGTGGTATTAGTACATACTTGTGCATGGACAATTGACGATTGAAACAACCTTTTGGGAGTCGGGGCAGATAAAACCATGGTACTTGCGTCGCTCTGGTTTCTGTCAAGGATTACTTTATTGAAACTCGAGAATGGCATCGAAAATATGGCATATATAAACCTCACATCTTCCACAATTGTGTCCGTTTTCCTCACAATTAATGTCTTCATCCACGATCGTGGACTTCATATTTGAACAATTGGGCATATGCTGGTAAACAACATTGAGGCAGCTTCAAATTGTGTCAAATCCTGAAATCTGAGTCTCTGAAGACAGCTCAGCAAGAAACAGCTGGAATAGCCAATGGCGAAAGTGCGCAACTAATACTGCAAGTGATTATGTATAAAATTTATGAAGTGCAGCGCAGCCTCGCTGAAACGACTGGATCATGCCAGGGTTTAACACCCGTACCGCCGGTAAGTATCTTGTTAGGACTCCTCAGCTGTGGGCGAGGCCAGCATAGCATAGCAGCAAGGCCTCACTGAGAGGAGGTGGCCTCACCGCTGTGTTGGCAAATTTAGTGGGGCTCCCCGTTGACAATTGGCCGCTATGAAAGCAAAATATAAGCCATCTCTTAGACTTGTTGGGTAGTTCCATTCCCAATCAATATTACGGCCCCAGACTTGAGATTGGAATATCACCAACGAGAGGGAGCGGTGATGTCTCAACTTCACGTTCGCGGAGAACATATGCAGCTATGTGCACCTGGAGCCTCAATGTGAGTTGAGGCAGAATTGAGGATAGGACAATGCCTTGCTACCTAAACAGTTAAACAGTGATAGCCCAAAACAAATGAGAATTTTCATGATTAAAAATCTCTTTGGTAGGAAACTTTCTTTTCTTGTCATTTCAACAGACATACGGCTCCCGCACTTAAAAGCCGTCTTAAGTGCACCAGGAGCCGACCCCATGTTCCCCTAATGGCGACAATACTTGGCCTTCACAACCCATGTTTCTCTCATTCAATTACCACATTCACATCGAAGAGGGGCATTGATGAAATCTTGCCGTATTTTTTCAAATTCCAAGACAGCAACGATGAACAAGAATGTTACATTATTTCGGGATTCGTCGCTTCCGAGAATAAGGATAGTCTATCGTCAGCGCCAGATGCAGTCACCCACAAGTTCGCTAAGATGAACCTTGGAAATAACGAGCCCCGCCGAGTCGCTGGCGAATCATCTGTTCAAAAGCCGCCCCCAAACCAGGCCCCTAAGGCTGAAGGCAGGCCCCTGAAACGTCGCCGCCAAGCAGACGGGAGCGATGAAGAAAGTGGCGGAGGAAAGCGACGAGACGGCCCCAGGTATCCTCAGAGTAATAAGCCAGTATACCGCTTTGAGTGCCCTTTTTACAAATTCGACCCGCGCAAGTTCAACGAGTGTAGAGGCCGCCGATTCAACCGCGTATCGGACATCCCTCAACATTTCCAGCGCCAACACCTATTGAAGGAGGTGAAAATAGAGTTTGGTACCGGGGGTCAACTTGAGAAAGTTATCTTCTATTGCGCAAACTGTCGTGACGAGTTCTGTGGTATTGGTGCTGAGCGTAGGCGCGAAGACCATTTGGCTGAGGGAAACCAGTGTGAAAGAACCAGCATCGCACAGACAGGCGTCTTGCTTCCCAGAGAGTTCGATGAACTGAAATCAGGATTAAGGGAGCGGATGGGGGATGCCGAGAGGGATAAGTGGTATTTCATCTGGGATAAGTGTCTTCCTGGCATAGGCCATCCATTGTCGCCGTATGTCGAGATCCTTCTATCTCATCCAAACGCGCAATTGATGCGTGAAAATGAACCTCAACCTTTGCAACTGCTGCCCACGCCGGTGGAACCCGGAATCAACACTTCCCTCCCTTCGCAAGACTTTCCGGATCGTATGCAGGTAGCACCAAATTCAATCAACAGCGCCCCTGATGACATACTTCCAGATAGCGGGTTTCTTTCTCAGTCTTGGCAAACCTTTCCTCCACCTCAGGATTTTGGAGAAGGTTCTGGAGTCTCGAATAGAGTTGGTGTTTTTGGAACGCATGACGGCCTGAATGCGAGTCAAAGTTCTGATTTCTCTGTTGTGACTAATACGTTATTTGATTACAGTGGAAGAACAAGTCAAAATATAGATTCTGGACTACATCTACCTCTTGAGAACAACAATGTTGTCTCTGGACGTTCCAGTGCTTCTTTCGGTTCGGCAAGTCAATTCACTCCCCACGACGAAAACGAATATCTACACTGGAACGATTTCGACCGTCGCGGTTCATAGCCTCGGATTGTCGTTTGCTTTAATATTATTGCGGCTTTAGTATGTATACATCCATTCACAAGTTGTCCATCATTACTTTACTGACAAGAGAGACTCTGTATTCTAGATGGCTTTGAGAGACTCAGCTCAGGCTTGGAGCCACGAGGCTCAACTACAAGTGCACAAGATACACCCTCTATTATTCTTTTTGTTTTCGTGTCGGTGTTGACCGTCTTTAGAGTCTGGCGATAGAGAGGAACTTCGGTCTGCTAAGCTCGGGACAAAATGGACAATCTCCTTTTTATGCTTGTGAGTTAAGGTCACATGTTCAGTTGCACTGGAATGCCTGAGCAGTAGCTGTGTTACCTGCTGATAACTCTAATGTAAAGGTTCTGTCTCTTTTTATCGTCTATGGTTTCTTTAAGGCATCTTTTTATGGTTCCAATGTTATTGTTCACTCTTGCTATGCAGCTGTACTTTTGGCGTGAAAATTTTAGGCTGAAATATCTTCTGTTTTGCTCCTTTGCAGGAATTCCAAGTTCAAGAAGAAGAAAAAAACTCTATCCTTTTATCTATATGCTTAAGATTTTGATCCATTCTTTTGAAACAATGAACTCCTCCATAAATGAGTCCTCAATCCATCACTTGAAATGTAGCCGATACCCCATGTAGTCCTACTCTTGAATAACGATATTCAACAAATCCTCCAGCCCCAGCTCATAGAGTACACCACGGGCGTTCCTTTCCTGAGGTACGGGTAGCCTCTGATGCTCGAGAACATCCGAGACAAGTTGGAGGCCGTACAGATCCCAGAAGTCGCGTGCCATCGACGTTTTAAGTCCGCAACCCCGATCCAGATATGGAGACCAAGGCCTATCTAAAGGTGGAAAGATGATAGACCAGATACGGTACCAGCGCCTTTTCTCACTTAAATAGCGATCGTTTCCTGTTATCAACAGGGCTTTCTGGTCTTCACTGACCCCAATGGATGGGCTTGGGTGATGCTTCTTGCATCTACTGTTCAGAAGATGGTCATCTCGATCGATTAGGGTGTCAAAGGTCCGATAGCATCTTGAACAGTACGGCGGTCGAGAGTGGTGTTTCATGACATGCTCAATAACGCCCTCAATCGATTTCAGGCCATCTACTAGGAGGCATTGTTGATGTATTTCCGGGTCATAAATGTAAAATGGACAGGCAAAATGGAAGAATGCCCTGGTACGGGCTGAATAGGAAACGATAACGAGGCCATCGTCATCGATGTCTTCTTCTTCCTTTATGTGTCTTGAATGGCGATGGGATATCCCGAAGTGTTCCTGAGGTTGCAATCTGCCCTCTGATGGTGCGGTGTACTCAACTCCGGGCCACCATCCCCTAAATAAATCGTTCGAGAGCTGCAGTAGCCTCAGTTTCAGTTGATCATATGCAGGATACCAAAAAGGGTTTTGGCCTTGAGGGTAAGCCTCAGCTGATGGACCCTGCCAATCGCCTGAGGGAAATGTGGCACACTCGGCTCCAGCTTCACTATATTGATTGGAAACTGGGGTTTGGTATTCGCTCGCCCCAGAATTCTTAGTGCGTTGCTGGGCAAGACTTGAGTGTTCCGATTGGCGAGGCCTCTGTCTCACTGGAAGTGTATAAAAGGATGATCTGTCGTCGCACATGTTGTTCTGCGTCTGCTTTCAAAGATAAATAGTTGCTGGATCCTGATGAGGAAACCTCTCCTTGACTTCCTCTTCTGAAAGATATATAAACCAACAAGCCTTCCAAACTGCATTTTCATCCCAAAGCGTGGCCTAAACCCAAACACCTGTGGTGTTTAGACTTGAGAGCCAAGAACAGCTGGCTATTCTAACACTACCAATTAGAAGTGATATCTTCTCCGTCGCTGCGAAGGACCCACACACCTTGAAGGCCTCAAATAAGGCAGCAACGGGAAATCTAGCATAATTAGTAACGAACACAATAGCAAGAAAAAAAATAGACAACCTCACACAAATTTGGCTAAACTAGATCCAAACAGTCATTGGTAGGTCAAGACTCGTCTTGTGACAAATTTATGGTATTCCTTTGAAGTATTATAAATCCTTGACACTATCGGCTCGGTCTGTGAAAATATTCGAGTTCTTGGTTCTGGCGCTGGCAGGTCTAGCAACATCCCTACCTTGGGGGCCTCAATTACTGTGCACCAGACTTTGGGCAGATAGGTGCGTCATTGTAATGTGTGGAACATTGATTAATAAAGCCATAATCCCTCATATTTAAACACATCAGGGGAACACGTAAGATTTGTTCAAGCCTCTTGCTCGCCCAACCTTCACTTTGCTCAAGCCTAGTCTATCAGTAACAGCCCAATCGGTGCTTGGGTTGGGAGCACTATCCAACATTCGAAACTTCATTCTTCCATTTAATTCCATCCTTCTTTTTTCTTTCTTTTTTTTTTCTTCTTTTTTCATTTCCCTCTTGTCAGACTCACAGTTGATTGGGGCACGCAAGCGTTTATCGCATCAGGTCTCTGGTTTCCTTCAGTGAGATTCGTAGACTTTTCTGCAATCTGCTTCAGTTCAGGTGTCAATAGCGATATGTCGTTTACAATTCCTTTCGGGGGTATTAGATAATACGCATTATGTCATTCTTTATCACAGTCGCAGCTTGTGAGAAGGTTGTTGCCGTTCAGGTGGGTTAGAAAATAATCAGGATACCAAAAGCCTATTGACATAAATAGCTAGGCAATAAGGCCCTAAGACCTTGGATAAGTTATCCTAATATTTATGGCACCCTTGCCTAACCATGCCTTATTCCAGATTTCCTTTCGTAGCAGGAACCACTGCCTTTCGGTAAGAGCATCCCCAACCAACTGGACCAACACCGCGAGACGCATCGCAGCGTGCATGGTGCTTAGACTTATCATCTTGACACTCTTACTGCACTCATAATTGCATCATGTCTTCGCACATCAACCCCGAGTTTTACGCATGCCCCTTTTACGTGTTCGACGCACGCAGCTGTGCCGACCTTTACTTCAATGACACAATGGAAGTCCTCCTGCACATTGAACGACTTCACCAGCTACCAGCGTTGGATGATTTGCGCGTGCAACGAACCAGAGGAAATCACAGGAGCCCTTTTTAGTGCAAGGACTGCCGCGAGGAATTTTCCGATAATGGAGCTCTGGCTGAGCATTCGTCCAATGAGTGTAAGCGACGAACTATTGCACAGACTGGGCTACTGCTGCCTAGAGACATCAATGAGCTTCAACGCAGGGTAAACAGAGAGGTTTGGCCTATTGATGAGTGGAGAGCTATGTGGCGGATGTGTTTCCCAAACCAACCTGCTCCGGCATTACCATATCGAGCGACTGAAGTTGAGACACCCATTCCTCGGTCAGATGCTGGATACCGTCAGACTACCAATGACGGGATTCCCAACCATCGTTCATCTCAGAACCAAATTGGCGCGACTGCCAACCAAAGCATGAACGGGCTTTACCCCGAGTATGCGTCTTCCTCCGCATGGACTTTTGGCGCCACCCAAACACTCTCTGAGGATCAACTTGACGTGGCTGCCAACCAAGCCATGAGAAATATATACACCCAAAATGCGTCGTCCTCTGCAGCGACTGTTGGCGCCACTCTAACACACTCTCAGGAAGGGATTAGGGCGGCTGTCATCCAATCCATACAAGTAAAGCAAGCCCAAGATGCGTTATCCTCCGCGGCGACTGCTGGCGCCACTCAAACAGCCTCCCAAGACGATTCTCAAATGCAGATTATCGGAACAGTCCCTCAAGACACTTTCCCCATGGGAGGTGAAAACAACATGCATGGGAAACGGTAGTCTTTCAAAGGAATCCGGGTACAACGCATGAATTACTGGTGGAAGGTCTCAGTATCCAGACCGCGAAAGGTCACAGTAGCACACAATTCTTTTAATAGAACGTATCTGTACAGCTGCCAACAGGTCCTCTATGACTCCAAGAATCATCAAGACCCATTAGATGTCGTCAATCTTGACTAATACTCGTCAAAGAGTACCTAAGGTTAATGAAAATTTAGGATGCCTAAGTACTTAGGTTAGGACTTAGGTAAGAGCGCAGTAGTTCTTACTGGTTGTAGGTAGTTTCCCTGCCTTGTTAAGTTATCATAAATACAGGAAGGCCTCCATCATCCCTGGCATCTTCCCCTTCACTTCAATCTTCTTCATCACACTTTTGCCAAATATTGCTTCAACGAATTACTATATCCATCATGGCCGCCCCTTACTCGTCAAATCAATCGCCCGACTTTGCTCCTGACCCCCGAGACGGACCGAGATTTCCTCGCAATGATCTGCAGCCCAATGAGGAGTTCGACTGCCCGTTCCACAAATATGACCCTATTCGATATCAAAGCTGCAGGCGTGTTTTAATGCTTCACATGGACAACGTCATAGACCATATCAAGAAATGCCACATAATGAAAAACTCTGGGCCGGAAGCTTCAGACGATAAAATTGTCGTCAATTGTGGGACGTGCCGCTTCATCTTTTACGGGCCCGATGCTCAGCGCAAACTCGAACATCATTGGAAGTCGGGCCAATGTTATCCAGAAACCATCGCAAGCACAGGTGTGATGACTTATGCGGAGCTCCAAGAATTCAACAGCGCAATTACTATCCCGCACGCAGGCATCACTATTCCATATGGGCGGGTTCCTCAGACTCATACCCTGCTTCCCGAGAACGAGCAGTGGAATGCTTTGTAGCGCATTTGCTTCCCCAAATTACCTCCCCCAAATTCGCCGTGGATCGAGATCGCTTCATCGAGTGCCCGGGCCAAGAGGGTACTCACCGAGGAACTCGGCAGCTACCAGAGCGTACACCACGACAAACAAAAGGCTGCCCGCCGCATGGTGAAAAGGCTGTATTTCATAAGGATTGTGGGGACTCCTCCTCATCAGATATTTCAAGCTCAGAAACATCCATTGGTAGACCCGATTATTTCCGGCGCAGAAAGTGACGAATGTTACACCGCAGCCTTCCAACAGGAAATTAATCTGCAGCCAATATCAGGAGGTTTTACGCCTAGCAGATATATTATTGATCCTTTGGGGCAAGGTGGGAGCTCAGCCACGGCCAGACAGGCCAGAGAGGAGAATGCGAAGAAGATGAAGCTGATGAATGAAGCTGGGGGCGAGGATGAAGCTGGGGGTGAAGATGAGTCTGGGGTTGAAGATGAGGCTGAGAATGAGGTTGAGGGTGGGATTGAGGACAAGGATGACAAGGATGAGGTTCGTGATCAAATCACCGTAAAGGGCTATTAAGATGCAAGCGTTAGCTGAGTGTAGGCTTCCCTCATATAATTAACCACCAGAAACCAAAGCATTGTCTATAAATTTGGCTTTCATTCCAAATATGCAATACACAGCCGTAATGTAATCAGAGGACAGTCCTTAGATGCGAGAAGACGGATTCTTTTTCATTGGCCAGGGCTCAGACACTGTGTTGCAAAGTCATTAAATAAACGTCGGCTTGGAGCTATAACTAACAATATTCCGTTTACACAGACTGATTGTCAGGCTTGGTCTATACACCTACGGAAATAAGAAGCAATGGGCCAAAGGGAACCACTATAAACAGTAAGAAACAAGACCGACTTGGGCCTTCTTGTTGAGGAAGCTAAAACAACGGAACTTGGAAATGATAATAGCAGATTTAAAACAATCTCCAAATAGGTTTACTTGGTAGAGACAGTGTTGAGCTCGTTGAATAACAAATCAGGCCCCTTTGCTTGGTCAAGGAGTACAGCAGGGTCAAAGATACAAAAGATCAGAATCGCAACAGCAATGCAAACACCATCGAGACCAATAAAGTATCCCTCCGTTTCCATCAGCTTTCCATCCCATCCTTCAAGAAGCTCCACCGTTCTGTAGATGCATCGAATGTAGACAAAGACAACGGAGATGATTGTCGTGTAGATAACGAGTCGTTGGTCCTTGGCAAGATCAAGGCCTCGAGTTCTCCAGACAAAAATGGCAAAGAGAACGCAAAAGCCAGTCATGCTGATCAATTGAAAGATGATACCAGCGACCATCAGATTGGCGCCTGGCTTGGTGTCTTTCCCTTTGTTGGCTGCTCCTGACGCAAGCCCGCCACCACCGGCTTGGATGAGGAGGGCAAGTACATCGACGACGAGGAAGATCCAGAGGTAAAGTTTAGGACGAATGACAGAGTATTGAGGTCCAACCGCTTTGATGAGGTATCCAAGGGCGACGTAGATAGCCGCAGCGACAAAGATGGGAGCGACGACGAGGGTAGTGATCTGAAGAAGGAAGGCAATTTTGTTGTAGACGCACTTGGACGACCACGTTCGACCAATCCAACCGATAAGCTCGATGTACGAGGCGATGGCTAGCAAGTAAGAAGTGGATTTGCGCTTTTGGAACGAGCGAGCAATGTGATAAATGCCTGTACCAGCAAAGATAAGACAGAAGACGACTCCAGCTGCAAGACTGGGAACATAACCGTAGGCATTCTTCAGGCCTGGAATAAGCTCCTTACAGCCATTGAGGAGATCGCCTCGAGCATATGAACCAGTTGCTATCGACATGATCGAATGAATGAAGAGTGAAGAGAACGAGAAACTGAGAACCCGAGTTCTTTGAAAAGCGGAACTCCAACCCCTAGAATGAAGGTCAGTGTGGAGGAGGATCTGCAACCCAGAACCAACAAGTCCCTCAGCTGGTTAATTCGAATCAGTTGTCGCAACCAACAGTGAATTGTGTTTTGCCTGTTGTTAGACCCAACAGCGAGTCGTATTCCGCTTGCACAGATACAGGGATGGTGCTTGTTATCAGTGACAGGGGTAGGGTCTGTGCGATATTGTACGACGAAGTCCTCTGTATAATAAGTGGCATCGCAACAGTGCGCTACACAAACGAGGATACTCTCATCCAGGATCGCTGGTTATTGAAGAAAAGAGCTCAAGTCCAAATGCCTACAGCATTCATCCACTCTGACCCAACCACCCGGGGCGCCGACGCAGATGTCTTCGACCACACAAGGTTTCTCAAGTCCAAAGTCCTCACCAAAGAGCAAAGGACTCGACGAGCAGCTGTCTTCAGACCATTTGGCGGTGGCAACACACTATGTCCTGGTCGACATGTTGCTTCCTATGAAGTACTGACTTTTGCGGGAAGTGTTCTGCTGGGATTTGACATGACCCCAACCACCGAGACTTTCATCGTTCCTCATACGGATAGATCAAAGCTCCCTTTGACGTCTCTTAAGCCAGCTTCAGACATCAAGGTCAACTTGACGAAGCGGTCTGGATGGGAGAAGTTGGAGTTCAAGTAGGATAACAAGAGTCCATAATGCTGTGGCATGACATGTCTTGATTTATCTAAATTAAGGCACTGATAAATTTCTAAGCCTGGCATTTTTATTACTATTAACCATAAGTTTATTTAAGTATACTATTAGTAAAAGTTTTAATTGCTAAATATATATAGGTAAAATACTCTAGATCTTTATGTAAGTAAAAAATTATTATTATTATACTGGCAAAACAAATCATTCAGCGAAAATAAAGTGAAAATTAGACAGGATAGACTAAAAAATAAAGAATTGTACATCTTTTTAAAGCGGCAAAAGATAGGTCTCGGAGGGAGTCGAACCCTCGCTGGCGGAATCAGAATCCGCAGTCATAACCGTTAGACCACGAAACCAGGACTTTTAATTATAAATAGGGCCTCTTACTTATCTATATAGGGCCCATGATATAGAGTGATATAAATCCAAGTATTTATAATTAAGATCTTTCTCACATAACAACTCTAAAGTATTATACTTAAGGGGCTTGAAAAACTACAGTAACTTAAAGAAATAGCTTATTAACTTTTAATTATTAAACTATGGGAAAAAATATTCTCCCTCTATATTAGTTAAAGAACGCACCAATACTTAATTATACTCTTTATTGCTTCTTCTTACTCTGCCTTTATTGCTGCTACTATTAAGAGTATTAACTATCTTGGCTTGTCTCAGACTCTGCCTCTTCCTCGGCCTCTTTCACAGCTATGTCCCACAATCGTATTATCTCGTCAACTGGCATTAGTGTAAATTTCTCTGCCCAAGCTGCTTTCCGAGATGGACTGCCCTTTTGCCATACTTGATGAAGCTTGAGACACTTGTCTCTGGCTTCTTCAAGGTCGGAGCCAGTTGTATGAATGGAATATGAATAAGTTTCCATGTCGACGGTGAGTTTACCTTCTTCTCGCCCCTCGTCGACATTCAGCTGAAAATCATCCACAGAGTCCGGGCAACAACAAAAGCTTCCCTTTGTCATAGGTTGCTTGGCTTCTCCTGCCAATCCATAAGGGAGAACATTTCCTCGAAGGACCGTGCAGTCTAATAGTGTAACAGGAATATTCGTGGTTGTCTCCCAGCCGGGCAGCGATTCCCCATTAGGGTTCCGGGAGCTACCGCCTATGTAAAGCTATTGGCATGTTTAGCGCAGTCTCAAACAAGCATTAACAAATAGAAGGTTAAATAATGACTATACGCAAAATAAATATGCACATATGCGAAGATAAACAAGAAATATTGTATAGACTCACTTTGATAAAGTGTGTCCTCTCTACAAATGGCGTTTTGCAGGAGGGAAACAAGAATTTTTTATCTTCCGACTTATCCTTCACTTTCAAACAGGTTGGAATCTTTAGAAGGACGGTAAAAGATCCGTTGCGCGAGACAGAAGGTAATCTCTGATCCGTATTCAACAAGTCCGAGATCTGACCATTGCTCCCCTGTGAGACTGAATATAATCCATCGTCTTCCATTATTGAAGACTCAGATTCAAATGAAATTCCAGTTGTTTCTCTCCTCAAAATCTCTTGCTCCTCAAGAAGGAGGTCACCCGAATCTGGTGGATTGGCCCGGTAAAATGTTCGTTGTGCTATTGAAAAAATGACATATGGGATATCATATTGGGGAGAGAGAGGATAAAAGTCGACCGCAATTGGCAATTTCTTTCCCATGAAACATACGTCAAACAGCTGGACGTGCCAACGCATCTTACCTTCCCATTCCCCAAAAACAGACTTTGGTGAGGTAACATTGGTATGTAATTGGGATGGGATTCGTAACACTTGAAGGACTATACCGATCCACTCTTCTTCGTTGGCCCTAATACCGGGTAGTCCAATGCGAGCATGGAGCATCCAGCTGACTTCTACACCCTCAGAATATGCTGTTTCTAGAGCCAGGGGGTCTAAGACAAACTCGAATAGATAGTTGTGGAAGCCGGGTGAAAGAAAGGCGTCAGGGCTGTTGGAATTCTCATCTCCCTGTCTCTCTTCAATATCATCAAAATAATAATGACAGTTGGCACCATGAGACAGGCTCGCTACAGTTAGTGGATCAAAAGGCCCAATGGACGACATATCCATATGAACAATCTTCCCCTCGCTGGTTGTTCCAACTGTTTGAAGTTCAAGTGTTACAGCGTCTACCGCAACATGGCTATCCACGAGTATGGTCATCTTTCCCCGTACGACTGCGGCGCTATCGGTCGCAGATACAGCGTTTCCTCCCTTACTAGTCTCAGGAAGAATGATTGTCGCTTCTTCTAGAATAACGCCCCAAGTCAGAGGTGGGCGAGATGATGAACACGTATCGTTTGACAGTGTTACCTCAGGGTTGGTAGTGGATGGGCTATCGGCCCGGGCTTGCTTTGTTCCAGTGCTTGCAGCAGCAGCTCGACTACGGTTTTGTTGCTCAAAGGCCATCCTTCTTTTGATTTGCTGTAGCCGAAGCAAAATATCACTGGCGCGGTCACTCATTTCGCCATAGACTTTTTTAGCGATCTCTGTCGCAGATAGCAAAGCTTCTTCAGCTGTCTTCAAGTCTTTGGCCTTCTCACAGGACCTCGCAAGTCCATCTAGACATCGTAACAAATCTCCGTCCCTCATATTCGCATCGCTCAGTGTCCTTATATAGGTGAGTGCGCCGGTGAAAAGCTTCTTAGAGTTGGCAGGCTTCCCCATTGACAAGTAAACATCGCCACCACACAGACATATTGTAAAGTATGGGGCGGCAAACTTGCCGCCAGGTGGTTCGAGGTCGGAGGGATCGATGTATTTCTCTATCGCATCCTGGCATCGACTAAACATTCTGAAAAACCTATACATACCCTTCACGGCACTGACAGACTCCATGTGCTTTGAGAGGCTGTAGGCTGCTTGAATGATCCAAAATTCTCGTTGTTTCATGGTAGAAATTCTCCACTGACAAATAGATGAATGTAGAGAAAGGCCAATGAGGCGGTGGTCAACTGACTGCTTCTTTGTTGCCAGAAACACTTCACTAAGCTCATCAACTGCCTTGCTAAGTTTGATCTTGTTGTGTACTAGACTTTGCAGCTGCTCCAAAGAGCTCATTTCATCAGAATATATGGCCGTCTCGTGGAATTCTAGCTCATGGAGAAGTGAAATAGGGATTGGCAGAGGGCCATATACTGAGCATAAAGTAAGTAGGAGGGCTGAACTTTTGTTCTTACCCACGAGGGACTCGTATAAAGCATCTAGCATTCCGAAAAGGGAGTCGTCTGCTTCAGTCCTCGTCCATGTCCAAATTCCGGTATCTATCCGGGATTGAGTAAGATCCGGGTAGTCCTTTGTGTAGTGCTCAGAGAAGTCATGCAAAGAGGTTATCCCGCGACGGTTGAGACTCCCTGCAAGTTCCAGGGCCAATGGAAACCCATCCAGGAGAGTTGCTATACGTCTAGCTAGATCGTAAACTTGAGACCTTTAGTCACGATACGAATAACACTAGTAGAATCATAGCACCCACTTTCTTTTCCCAGATCCCGATCTTGTTCGTAAGCCCTCCAAAGAAGAAGTGATTGAGAAGCTTTGGTGTCCAGACGTTCGACCATAATCCTCTTAAGACCAAGCGCCGTTGCTGTAACTCGATTGGTTGAAGTAATGCACAGGGCTCCGTTTGTCAGTGCTTTAAAAGGGCTTAATAAACGCCTGTGAGGCATGGTATCGTTGGCATTATCAATAACGACGAGCCAATTCCCATCCGGTGTGGTTCGAAGCCATTCCAAAACGTGTTCATGCGGTAACCTGCTTTCTCTCTGGCGTCGAGATTCTGGAACTTCATCGCAGATAATACGCGCTAGACTACTCATGGACTGCGCGATGCTTTCTTCAGAGCTCGCATCAATCCATAGAACTGCAGAAAATTGATCTCTGCGCCGGTCGACGTACTCACGGGCTAGCTGTGTCTTACCAGACCCGGAGATACCGCACAGAAGCACTCCTCTCTGCGGAGAGTTATTCTCGAGACAAGCTCGCATCTCGGATAATTCATTTTCTCTCCCGAAGAAACGATCGGTGTTTGGTGGGATGTCACGCCAAAAGGCTCCGCGAAGAGCTTGCTTTATTGAACCTAAAATACTTTGTCAAAATTAGGTACAACCATGAAGATAGGCCATCACCTGCCTTGCCTTGGAGCTTCTTTGCCTGGACCCAGCTCGTGAATAACAGCTTTGGCATAAGATGCTGCCATGGCTGCAGCATACGGCTGCCAATCTTTATTCTTATGCTCATCAGCATAGTCGCAAGCTCCTCTAATGACGCCAACGGGTATGGTATTCATGGTGCCTGCAGCTTCCATCTCGAGACCAATGACGCCATATCGGTCTCGAAGCTCGTTACGCTTGCGCGCATTCTTGGTCAATTTCTCTCCTGATCCAATCGGGCCGTACCAGACACGAGTACGTTTGTTCGGTTGTCTGTTTGGCCGCTGCACAGGTTTTTCGGTGCCTTTATCGTTGGTTTGATAGAAGGTATCATTTTCTTGGCCAGGGTCTGCGAAAGTTCCGTTTGAATGCTCCTTGTCTTTGATACTTTCATAGAAAGGGAGAAAGGCGGCACTGTCGTTAGGCGCCATCATTCGAATGTTGCCGATTGCCGATCTTACTACAGCCTCTGTGTTTGCCAAGACATGGCCAAAACGAAGAGGCCGAAAGCCATCGGCTGTCTCCTTGCCCAGGTCATATGCGATTAGACCTGCGCTCTCTCCTTCAGGAAGGCCAACAAGCACATCTCCGAGACGGATATCGACAGGTGGCGTTTTTTCCAAGTTAGGAAGACCTGCAGCAACCCCCACAAGGAGCCCGAACCAGAGGTTAGGGAAGAACTTCTTGACTTGGCCTGCAAGAGAACCTGCAGATCCAGTTCCGTAGGGCTGGCCAGCCGGCAAAGTCGCTACGACGATGTTATGGCCGTTGATATCTCCTGCGGAATAGACGTAGTCGTCACCTCGGCTGACTGGGAACTTCCCAGGATGACGGTTATCGAGCATATGAAGGGCCGCTTGAGCCTCCACGAGCAGAGGCGCGATCCACACAATGGTGTAAAGTGAGGGATCCAGCTCTTCCATGGCGATGAGGTGAATTCATGTGCTCAATCAATACTTAGATGGTAATGAGATGGTACTGGATTGAATCGAGTCGGTTGAAAGGTGAGAAAGAATCAGGCTCCGAAAGCGCGGCGCATCCCCGCGTTTTGAATGCACTTGCCTTCACAGCCTGATTTCGGTACCGTCCAATCATTGCTGTGTACCCGATGCATTTCAGCTTCTTACATGGGGTTTTTGTGCTTGAAGCCTATCATTTAATCCATCAATTACAATCTTGACAGGCCTTTACTGAAACGAGAACAAGAGGTTGGTCATCTATCACTTGGATCAAAGCAGCTACGATGTTATGCAAATATGAAAGTAGTTACTTTATAACACAGGTAGTATTACATCAATATGTCGAATAGCTCGTAGAAAATGGTATTATTAATAAAGTCCTGAGGTTATATGACCTTAGTATACAGAAAAAGAATTTCCTTATCTTCAAACCTACAAACTGGCATTCCATCCTTATTCGAAGCATTATGCATCCGTCCTTCCACTGTCTTGAATCACCGCGATTCAGAGCCTTCTCCAGTCCCGCTGGAAGCTACTTAATTCCCAAAGCTACAGCGATGGCCTACAGAATATCAGTATCTCATCTCACCTCGGCCCTGACGACTTACCCGATTAAACACTGCCCTCGCCTTCGCTGGATCCTCGACATCGCAATCAAGGTACTCTTCATCTTTGATCTTTCTAAGATTCATGTCCCAGACATGAGTTTCACTGGATTGAGTGCCAGGCAGTACCGGTTGCTTCCTGTACGTTCCTACCAGGAGATAAGGAGTCTCTGGGCAACATTGCGTAACTTCTGGAACCCATTTCTCTTCAACGTTTCGACAGCTTTCCATATTGTTCTTCTTTGAAAGTATGAGAAAGACTTTGGTTTCGCGATACATGGATTGGCGAAGACCTGTGTACGCCTCTCGTCCGGTGGTATCATGCAGAGTCAACCGTATTAGCTGGTTTCCAACTCTTGGTTGGGTTAGTATATAAAATAGTTTTGAATGGTGGCCATTACACCTACTTGACCTCAACAACAAAGTTATCGAAAGACTTGGGTGTATATGCAGCACCTTTTCCGTAGGCATATGATTGAATGAGATTGCTTTTCAGGGCATTCCGATCACCAACAACCATGATTCTTTGATGTCAGCTTAGTTCTCTATCAAAACTTCTCAAGACCTACTTGATTGTTTTCTTTGCTTGATAACCCCCCAATGCCGAAGCAAGGAGGCGCGAGGTTGTCTTTTCTGGCTGTGGTTTCCGCTGTGGCTTCCGCTGTGGAACGTACAAGGCTGATTTAACTCTTTTTCTGCTGAAATTTGTTGTTCCCGTTGGGCCTGCGGTACCGGGAGGTATGTTCTCTGTCAATAATACTGAAAAGGTAGATCCAGGTGCCAAGAGGTCGATATCATTGGCAGTTATGGGAAGTCTAAACGCCGATATAACTGATATATCATTAAGGCTCATCCCCGAAAGCATACTCCACGCATTCGATGGAGCACTGGATGAAGTGAATGAAACATCAGACTCGTTCAATTTTGTCCGACTGTAAACTCTTGACTGCTCAAGTTCTTCTTCAAATTCACTCTTGGCTACTATTGAAGGATTCGATATGGCGATAGATGCCCTTTTCTGGGACATTGACGCAAGGCGCGATAATGACGACATACTGGCTCGCTTGAAACTCTTGGACGAGAGCTTCTCTGAGACAATAGATGATGCATCGTCAAGGAACTTGATGGAACGAGAATCTGAAGTGAGGACACCTTCAAGTTTCTCTAGACGCTGCGCAAGATCCTCGTTCTGCTCTATGACCTCTTCCATCTTCTCAAGGAGTGTTTTGTGGTTGTTACTTGCATCTTCTTGCGATTTGCTAGGAACTTTAGCACTCCAGGCTTGGTATGCGAAAGGGTAAACCTTACCTTTGAAGAACAGTTACCATCAGTGACAAAGAGCTCTTTTGGGTTTCCAGTCGAGGCAGAAGAGTAAGAATCTTCTTCTCATTCCAGACCCATCTCAATCGGTTCATAAGACTATCCTCCCGACAAATAATAGACTCAAGCTCCGAAATTGTCAAAACTGCATGCATGACCACAATTGATAGATGATCCAATTGAATGAGGCTCTTTCGTGACCTGTCAATTGTATCAAGCGACTCGATGAGCGATTGAATCGAATGCAACGTCAGGTTCATATGCTCCACATTTTGAAGTGCTGCTGCAGCCGAATTCGGCGCGTCCACCGTGCTGTTGATGAAAGTCGATAGGACTTCGCAAACTTTGCCGCCCGCAGCTAAAAGTCCTACAATTGACGCGGCGATACTCAAAGGATCAGCCATTGAGAGTTTGGAATGAAGGAGAGTGAGCCTATTGAGAAAGATGGTTCATTCAAGGAGACGAGAGGCTTCGGCTTATCGAGCTGAAAGCCTTGGGGCTGAGTTGGCGACCTCCGAGGCGTTTTCTCATCTTACATGCAGCCAATCAGGGTCGTAATCCCACAGCCTGCCTCCAGAATTGACCTATCAGATTACCTCTTTCAACCCCTCAATGTTTCATATTGTGCCAAGAGATGAGTTTCATTTCAGTTATCAAGACTGTATCTTATCAGCCAATGACCCAGTGTCAACAGGAGACTTTCAGAACACAATTATACGACAGAGTACAGTTTTCTAGTTTGAAAGAAAAGTAGTATATGGTACCCTCTTAATTTATTCATTTTAAGACCGTCGTATCTCTCACTATGAACCTAAGCTCAAACTTCAAGTCATCGACTGTTGACTTGGACCATGGATATGTGTATTTGTACGGTATCGTAGCTCGGCTCCACCAGTATATTCTCCTAGACCATCAAACTGAAATTCTGACTTCCAAATACATTAATTCGCATACCTTGAGTGTGTTCGTTTGGTTTTGTTGGGCTCGTTTTCGCATTGATCTCGCTCAACCCTGCCCGTGCCATCGGAAAGGTCGGAAGCTTGAACAGTGCCTCTGTTGCTGTGTCGGCTTCAGATATGCCTCCTAAGAAGGTGAATGTAAAGGTACTGAGTTAGGATGCCGTCTCCATTCATCAATACGACTATTTAGCACTCTCTTGCTGCTGGACTTTCTTCATTGGCGGGATCAACTGGAATTTTAGTGATTGAAAAAAAGCCGAAATGATGCTTAATAAAACAAAACAAACAGACACAGCTGTTGAGACTCGCAACGGATACGGCGTCGTCGTCGAGATCTAGGACTTTGGAGAATGTTACACCTCATGTTGTTGAGCGCCTCAGATGTAACGTAGGCACACACTTCCCTAACTCAAACGCTCAGGACAAGCAGAATACAATTTGAATTGTGAGTCGGGCGGCTTATTTGCAGATGAGTCCTGTGGCAAAAGCTAGTCTTTCTTCCTACAATTAGCTAATGCAGGCAGAAACTATGATAACGTTGCAAGTGTTCAAGCCATAGATGTAACATACGATACCACATGCGACTTGTACGAGGACTGAAAGTACACAACGAGGCTTCAAAAAGCGGCAGTGTAATCACATCTACAGATGAGAAATGCGCTCCGCCTCCTAAAGACAGTCAAGATCTAGAAGTCTGCATCCAAGCGCCATTCTCTAACTTTTGCTTAATCTTCTAAGACTCATGCTCGGATTCGTATCCTATAGGTTGGTACGTGAAGTGTCATGCATGCGTCCCTTCAGCCGTACTCACCGATAGTTCGCTCGTTGGCTACGCACTGAATTGGGTTACCAACCATGCAGCATCAACACACAATGCCCTTCGTAAATTATTCCAACATGACAGTAGAGCAGCTTTCCTAGACAGCCTCACTGATATTGGGAAGTCGACAAGACTAGACAACATATTTCAGTCGGCAAACCCCAGGTTTGGCAACATGCATACAACGTCAGGATTGTCTCTCTTTAGCTCAGGGCATTGAGAAACCTTGACAAAACGCTTGGCGCTATTGAACGCCTCATGGGGCTATTTGGGAAAGCCCATCAGCTAGCTGAAGCTGACATGATCTCACGACTGTTCCTGTGCCGGGCGATCGGCCGACTGTTGCATTCCTTTCGTCTGTCCAAATCCAATGTTCAAAAAGAAAAGACAGAATCAAATGCCGCCAGATGTAACCATAAGCTTAAACTCATGTAAGAATGGGCTGGTCTGGAATGGTCGGCGCAGATCATAGCGCAATTCGGCCCCAAATGAGGCGCCTTGCCCTGAAACTTGTATCTAAATTTGGCAAATCGTGTCTTCGGCATGGATCTCCACTGGGCATACCTTTTCAGCTCAGGCACTCTTAGGTACCGTGATGATGCTCCTGCGTCATGGCTTGTACTATTGAAAGCCAGGTTGCATGGTTATACGAGGTGGCGTCCAATTCCTCGTGGGCTGAAATTACAGACGGGTGAATGACGGATCCGTCTTATGCTTGAAGGACTAGTCTAGTCGTGATTCGAATTGATTAAGCTTACTTACAGACTCATTTATTAGCTGACTTTTCCCCACAAAGTTATTAACAACCAGCTCATCATTCAACCATTATTCTCAACACTCAAACCAATCATGTTGTTCCAGCATATCCTTCTCGCTGCCACCATCGGCCTCGCCGCCGCTTCTCAATCCACCGGTCAAAGCTGCGGCAAAGCAAAGCCATGTCCTATCGACGCTGTCTGCAAGTCAACCCAGAAGTACTGCAAGGACTGCCCTGGCATATGTTACTTCAAAAACGAATATCAAACCTGTGGAGGCTTCCGCACTAAGCCTCCGCCTCCCTGCAAGAAGGGAACGCACTGCGTTGATGACCCTCGAACTCCCGGCGATTGCGGCATGGCTTGTGATAAGCCTGGTATCTGTGCTCCCAAGAAGCCAAAGAGATGTGGAGGATTCCAGGGGTTGGCATGTCCTAAGGGCCTGTACTGTTACGATGATCCTTCTGACAGCTGTGATCCTAAGAAGGGTGGAGCCGACTGCTCTGGAATTTGTCTGTAGGGAATTTCAGGACTTCACGACTTAGGGAATAAGTTTTGCATTGCTTTTGAACACGTTCAGCAAGATATGAATGAATATTATGATTTGCTCCGTGTACATTATGACACTTCCGTTTTTTAAATCTCAGCCCATCTTTGGCTAATCCTGTGCATTGGCTTTGGCGGATTAGATTATGTGAAAACTAGCTTTTGCCAGAAGGCTCGTCTGCAAATAGCACGTCTAGGTCACAACTTAGACAATGAATGATGCCTTCACAGCTTCTAGAGCAATACAAACCTGAATTATGATCCTTTGACCCCTCTTTAGGATGTATAAGATGGGCTGTTTCTTCCGCCAAGACAATCCAAAACTCAAGATCCCTCATCGCCTTTGTGCCAGAATCAGGGCGCTACCTCTCAATCCACATACCCAGAGCACATGCTGGTTGTTATCAACTTTATCATTCACTCAAAGTCATCATGTTATTCCAGAACATCATTCTCGCTTTCACCATTGGCCTTGCTGCTTCCCAAATGACGGACAAAGCCTGCGGTCCCGGACTCCCCGCTTGTCCAGAAGACATGTCCTGCAAGCCAGACATAAAAGACTGCAAAGGCAATGGCTGCCTGGGCATGTGCTGCTTCAAAAACAAATACGATTCCTGTGGAGAAGGTCTCCCTAAGTGCAGAAAGGGCTTGGCATGCGCATTCGACTTCAGAGTTCCTCTTAATTTCAGCAATACTCCTCCCGGGCCGAGAGTCTGTAGGCTCTTTAGAAAAGACCTGCGCCGTTGTGATATCAAGGAGTTCTGCAAGGGTTACCATTGTCCCAGGTGTACGAGAAAAAAAGGCTACAGAGAATGTCCCAAGGGCAAGTTCTGTTATCCTTCACATAATAAGTACAAGGCGAGGGGGTCCTGTATGTAGAAAGTTTGCTTGACGAGTTTACACAATTATTGTTGGGCACGTTGGGAGGAAGATACGAAGGGTTACAATTATTATTGGGCGCGTTGGGAGGAAGATATGAAGGATTGCAACGATTTGTTTCGGACGATAAGCAGCAACGAAAGTCTGTGCGTGTTTGCCTGCAGTGCAACCTGTCGAGACCTCGGTACATCTTCAGTCGCCAAGCAATTCATTCGACAAGCTCTTGGAAACGTTACAATGGCATGGCCTCAAACTATTCTCACGTGTTCAAGCTGGGGGAACACAAGCTGAAACAAGGTCCGCTGGAAAACGGGTGATCGCCATGCATGAAATCCACCCCGTAATGCGTTTCAAAACATTGGCGTCAAACATCTCATTTAAACAATTGTCATAGCTCTACCAATTGATCTTTCAGCTGGAAATCCTTCAATTTTTTTGATGCGTTTGTCTGAAACCAGATTGGATGATTTGACATTTTCCATTGGCCAATGATGTGGTGAGGCGCGGATCCTCGAGGATCAACATCATACGCGGGACGTTTCAGCAAAGCGGCTTGTAATTAATTGCGGGAAAAGTGATTGCGATCAACGCAAAAAGAAACCACTGTATTTTACAGACGTCTATGATGTAGAAAATAATTGCATCAGAATGTCAACACTCCAAAAAGATGTGCGCTTTTACAGTAACTGCCAAAGAGCAACCATGAGACCGGCAGCGACAAAGGAACCAGGGACTGCAGCCTCGGCACCGTTAGAATCGCCAGTTGAAGAGGGAGTTGAAGTCGCGGAGTCGGCTGATCCAGTGATTGTAACAACGGAGTCATCGCCAGAGGTCTTATCAGCCGTTGCCTCAGCTGCGCTGCCAGATGTATCCGACTTGTCGGTTTCTTTCGCCTTGCTAACTGTCGTCTTGACCGAAGTTGGGGTTGAGTCGGCAGCAGAGGTCTCGGATGGCGCTTCAGTCTCAGCACTTGAGGTTTCCCCAGCCTTCGTCTCCGTCTTGGCCTCTGTAGCGGTGGTGGGCGCAGCATCAGCGGTGGTCTTTTCAGCATCGCTGGTCGGTTTGGCCTTGTCGCTAGTAGTAGGTGGAACTTCCACCGCCGTAGTCTCACTAGGCTTGGGAGATCCATCAGAACCTCCAAGGTCAATGGGTTTTCCAAGCTCTGAAGAATATCAGTATCGTCCACTCGTGCCTGACATCATGCAACTTACTTGAGCACATATCATTCGCCCAAGTCATTGCCCTATCCTTCTCATTACCGCAAGACTTGTCGGCGCACTGGACATAATTGCTCTGCAGTGTAGGCATCGTGCAGAAGCATAGATAATTGGTGACTTCCTTGCAATCCTGAGGAGTAGTTTTGAGGATGGGCTGGAAACAGTCGAGCTTTCCCAAATGTTAGTATTGATATCTAATGAGAAGAAAAGTTGCATACAGCGCATGCTGGGTCAGCCGCGGTGGCCACGGAGGCCATCAAGAGGACCAAATGGATGGGCGTGGGCTTTCTCATCGTGTCTGATTTCAGAGCGAATATTTCGTGATGTTGGGTTTGGTGTTGAAAATGTTGAAAGAGGGAGGTTGAGTATTATATACGGAGCTAATCGATATCGAATGATGTCCCTGCCCTTAAGTGTGTTTCAAGATCATCTATGCAGGTCCTTGCTCGATCCTACGTTTCATCCCTCGGCCCCTTGCCAGACCCCGTGAAACATCCCCCTCCCAGGCAAAAAGGAATAAAGTCCGGTCATTAGGTATCAGTTGTTCAATAGATATTGATAAGACCTATGATCGCCATCTCTGAATGGATGTGTTGGCAAATGATGATGCACATACCCTTTATGACGAGGAGGGCATCCATGCTCCTTGCTCAAAAGTTCCTACGAAGACACAATTGCACAAGAAATTAAGAGCATTTATGAGTTCTTGAGACTATGGAGCGTCGCTGGCTCTTCGTGGCTAATTGACTGGTATTGTCACATGAGTGACTCATGCCATCGAAGACGAAAATTCGATGCAACAGCCCATCATTACTGATAAATCCAATCAGGACACCCAAATCCAAACCTATTTTATCATACTCATTCTCGTGTTGGTCTCTTAAGTTCCTCGCAGTAATCTTCATCTTTACCAATGCTCAGGTCCAATTTCAACGGTGTTGACATCAACGCCGTCCTTGAACCACCGCTCTTCCTCGCTGATCTTGACATTGTTTCCACTCATCTGCCTCTTCTTCATGAGACCATTCTCATCAAAAGTCCAATCCTCAAGTCCGTAGCATCGCCACCACTGACCATTGTCATCGTGAAATTCATACCAGAACTGCACGGCGATCTTTGCGCGTATTAGAATGAGATCAAGCTGGAGAGCAGGATCCAAAGGGTAAACTCGCCTTGTCGTTATCAAAAGCAAAGAGCTCCTTGCGCAACTTGTATTGATGCTCGCGGTTCCACTTATCCGTCAGAAACCCCTCAATTGCATCACGGCCCTTGAGGAAAGTGTCCCTGTTACGCCAGATGGAGTCAGGAGTGTAGGCCATTTTGACCTTTGATGGATTCCTGTCACATGTCAGCCAAAATATTTTCTAACCAGGAGAAGAGCTTACTGGGTGTTCCATCCATCCTGGGCAGCCTTGACCTTGGCGTGAGCGGTCTCCCTGTTGTAGGGTGGGAAAGGAGGTCGTTGTTCAGCCATCGTGATGGAGGAAAATATTGTCTGTATGAATTATGCTGAGATATTTCTTCTGTGAGATGACTATGTAAGAATGAAGTGAAGGGGAAGCCCACACGTCAGAGATGATGTATAAATAGCGGGAAAAGCGGCAAAAGCGGGGGGGTTCTCGCGGCGAAACTATCGGGGTTCAATGTCATCTCTTAAGGGCGCAGACGTCGATGTAAGGGTATACCATGTAGAGCACATGTGCGACCTCCGTATCTTCTTTTTAGAAACCCGAACTCCGAGGTATCCGAGCAATTTCTCTTGAAAATATTTGTATTTACGTATTAGTGGATGCTAATTGCCGGCACTACCATCTTATCTTTGAACTTCTTTCTCGAAAGGTCGGGTGCAAACTTTGTCCAGCATTGCCAGTTGCAGTGGCCATCATGGCCCTTTATCTGGTTGGTGGCTTATGACTTACATGATAAGTATACAGGATGCCTTGGACCGAATGCCAACTGTTGGTCGACGCGTCACCATGCTCTACTGTGGCCGAATGGTCACGGTATTCATTGTGCTCTGTTTTGAACTTTGTTATTCTTGAAAACCTTGTCCTCGGATACTCACCTTCGAATCTCCATGTACGCTGCTAGGGGATGAGAAATATGAACATTACAGGCTGCATTTAAATATGCAGGACTTTCCTAGTTGAAGTCGCTGTAGGGATGATTGTTTTTTGCGATGACTAGACTGTCAAAACGACTATGTTCCAGTCCCCTTCATTCATAGACAATCTTGTATTCCTGGGTTGAGTCTTGTAATGGAAGTTTGGCAGTATGCTGTTGTCTGCCGACACGTCACCATGCTGGCTGTGGCCCAATGGTCGCAGTTTACATGATTTCTTTTCTTGTCCGTATCGTGGGAAACTTTATTTCTAATAGCTATACTCGATTCCTGGTTTTCTCGTGCGTCTTTTGAATTCAGATGTGAGTCAAAAGAGAGACATTGTCGCGGGACGCTTCACCATGCTAGCCGTGGCCTAATGGTCATGGCGAACATTGTCTTTTTTTTTGTCTTTTGGCTGATAATCTAACTTTAATTCTAGCTTCCTCATTCGAATCCCTCCCTTGAACTTTTACGTCAACTCTTGGTGAAACCTTATATCGAAAAGGTTATATAGAGGGTTACCGAACAGACTCCCTGTCGGCGGACGCTTCACCATGCATGCTGTGGCCTAATGGTTACAGCACATCGTGTTACTTTTTTCTCTTTCGTGAATTCGATTTGAACTCTATTCCTCAGTCTGTCCATTCGATCTCCATACCAAACATTCTTTCCTTTTCTTTTTTTCACATACGGAGTCTCACCAGAACAGTGGTTTACTTTAGTCCCCACGCAAACAACATCCAGTTTTTTCAATATCTCTCAGTTTAAAACTCCATCCGAGAACTCCATGGTTCTCTTAAATATATTATTCTTACGATTATATGTTGCGCATACTAAAAGATGTCCACAACTTGGAGTTCCGTAACAGAGACCCTCCTAGCTCCAGGGCTGTCTCTGGGCTTGGCGCTCTCCATCACTATCACGTGCTACCCAGAGATATCCTGGCGCACCATTTTCCTCCACCTACGTCCAAACTTAGTCCTCTTTTATTTTCATGGACTTTTCATGAATTTTGAGACGACTGTTAATTCTCTGTCGCATGGATTAATACCACGGTGCAAACTCTCTGCGTAAGCCCCTTGTGGTCCGCGACAACGCCTCAACCTTCACATGCCATCTCCCTCCCAACTTGCAGAGAAGGAAGGAACAACTCCCAGGACACCGCTCAAATCCCCCACCTTCCCTCCATGAGTACTTGAAGACCTTTAAAACCTGAAATAAGACGTCCATGTCCCAACAAGACCGAGCGGTGGCTGGGTGGTTAAAGCGTGGTGAAGCGTCCGCCGACGCAGATCTGTACCCGTCGGTTCGACTCCGACCCGCGTTGCTTGGGTGGGAGTTGCAAGCACGGCACCTTGTCCCCTGAGAAAACTCGGGGGTAATTCCTGTTCGTTCCAAGGGTCGTTCAGGGGGGATGTAGTAGGCGTGCCCAGCGCTTTGCAAACCTTTTACTGGTGAGACCAAACATGAGACAGTGTTAAAGGTAGACTCATCTCTTTTACTTCGATATCATGATACGAAATACTCAGGGTGAATATGAGAATATTTTCCCACTGTTTTTGAACTTCTTGATGTCTTCGTCGTAATGTTTGGACTCACTTCCTTGAGTTTGGCCCCCTATTCTGCTTTGCGTGACAGGCGGGTTGATAAGAGATGCCAAATGCCAACGATGATACTACCTTCGTAAACGTTTCAAAAATTCCAAAAATTGGTTTGGCATATCCTCGGGCGGTCAACTTTGGTCATGAACTCGTTAGATTCGAGTTTAACCTGTTACACGTCGAGATATCGCCGATTCAAATTTGATCCATGAAACTGCAGTCAGATGAGGTACTGGGATAGAAGGATCTTCATGCTGGCACTTCGAACTCTGAACAGTAGTAGAATGTTTGCCCAATCCAAAACCAGGGTACAGTCGGTTATTTCTAAGAAAATTCCGGTCTCAACCCTTTTCCCAAAGGTTGACGACGCCGTCGAATGCACAAAGGATATCAGCCCTCCGCTTTAAATCATTTGCATAAACAACATCTCATGCCATACCATCAAGACTAAACCAGACGTTGCCCATGTCTTTTTGAGGTCTATTTCAGTGCCGTGCTAAAAGCGTTCATGTCCGAGAAGCACTTTGGTCCAGCGTGGCAAGACACTGGATGATAGATCCCAATCTCAAACAAAGCCTCAGCCCAGAAGCTAGATGCTGTATCGTTCTGAACATTTTACTTACAAACCATTCGCTCCCACGCAGTTTTTAGTATAAAACCCTGAATCAAACGAGCTATTCAATTTTGACCGCAAGAGCAAAGACAGGAGACGCGAATGCATGCTCCTTATAGCTATTATTTTTTGATAACTAATCAGCTTTCATTATTGTATATCATTCTAACTAATCTAATCTAATCGGTTATAAGTGGTTAATTAATACCAATAGTACAGGCTGGCTCTGTCTTAGCTGCGTGCTAATTATAATTAGAAATTATCACATTTTGTCCTCAGCAAAGGGCCACGCAGGAGATGCTCAATAGCTCTAATTAATGGTTTATGAGGACAATGCTTCCTCTAAAAACGGCAAGGGTTTCAAGAATATAAGTCCATCTCG
>JABCJY010001067.1:0-24258 GCA_013184415.1 Fusarium concolor
ATTAAGGTATCAGATAGTTTACTGTGCTTTTCAATGCAGATATCAAGAGTTATTAGATAAAATAATAGTTAGAGGTGTAAACATCATGCCATACAATTTTGAATAAATCTACCATGGCACAAAAACTTTATAAAGACCATATATAAAATGAAAACTAAGCCGATCGAGGCGTTATCGGCGATGACAGGACGAGCTCCTTGGCTCAGGGACATATATGTGGCTCACTGTGAATTATATAGCCACCCCATTCCCTCCAAACGCTAACCATCGGCTTGGTGGCCGAAGTAGCCAATCCATTCCTTCTCTAAGAAGTCATGATGTTTTTGCCAAGCAGTCACCTTTTCACCACCCCCCACATATATACAGTCATTTGGCGGTGACGCAAAAGCCTCGTTCCCATTGCTTGCAGGTGTTGGAGGCTGTAGCGGCTGCAGCGCCGCTTGATCACCTGGTGATGCGGAAGAGCTTGGCTGGCCGTGATCAGCAGGTACTCGAGACATGGCCTGGTTATCTGGCAGCGGGCCAGTTCTGCTGACGACATCATAAAAGACTGGCAGAAGTCGAAGAAAATAGTCGACAGTCTGAGCTGCTTCTTCCGCATTCAAGGTGTCCTTGTTGGCGAAAGCAACTGCCAGATCATCCAAGAACTGTGCGGAGGGGCGTTGAGCGAGTGCGAGGAGCTGGGCAACGCTCGGGAGATAAGGCGCCGGAGTATGAAGGATACCAGGATTGGCACGCTGGAACATCTTGGTGCAAACCTCACCAACTGTTTCTCCTCTTCTCTTTCGAATGCTAAGGATGTCGTTGATTATCTCGGTCGAACGATGTAAGGGATTCTGGCATATCCCAAGGCATTTGCACTCATGCTTCTCTTTTAAATGCTTCCTATGCTATAGTTAGTTCACGATATGCTCTTTGAGGCGGTTTGGCAATACCGAAAATGGTTTAAGCCCACCTCCCCAGTGCGGCAGGACTTTGGGCTGTCGGGGGAACTTGGATGGGGATGAGGGATGATACAGGCGAGGCGATTGAAGTCACTAGTTTCGGGATTTTCAGTCATTGCGGCGATTTGTCGTGGCGGTTACGAGAAATTCGGTGGTCAATTCGAAATTTTCTCAAGACTGTTCGTGGTGTATAGAAATTGGCGGGCATTGCTGTCAGGGCAGAGGAAACAAGGCAAGCAGACAATGGCGCATGCTGTAAGCAATAGCTACAATGGCCTATCCTTGAGCCTCCGGATGCAAGCTGAACCAGTAGGAATCGGCACAGTTGGTGTAGTGCATTGGGCTCGAACACGTTCGATAGCAGATCATCGTTTCGGACAATCGCAGGGGAATGCGCAATAGTTCTCGGACTCGTCATTTATTCAGTCCTGAAGTCCTTGGTCCAATAGCCAGGCACTTCTATCCATCCATTGTTAAAAATCTTGGTCATGGTATTCTCGGTCTGGGTTGAAAATGACGGTATCGTACAGCAAGGCCCCTCGTTGGGCGTTCTGGCTACCCCTCACGGTGAGCTTGTGGTTCGCATGGACGCCTACCGGTCAGCCTATCATATCTGGACTGCGGCTGAACAAAATGTCCAGATGGACATTTTCGACTTTTCTGACCAGATGGACAGTTTCGCTGGTTTCTGTCCATTTGGACAGTGGAGGACGTATGGCAGCCCCGTGTGCTTTGCACCGTCAGCATGCTGCGATCTTTGTTAGCTAGATCATCCTCTCGTGAAATCGGCAGAGCCTGTCGAACGAGTCCACGAGAAGAATTCCGCAAAAAAGTATTCGGTAAAAAAGAAGCAGTATATTAAAGTGCCTATTTGCAGCCGCGTACAATTTGCCTTTTGAAGAAGTTACAAAAAGACTGCGCTGCATTCACACGGGAGAACAAAGAGACAAGGCAAAACAAAGTAGGAGCGACAATAGCATTGTTTTATTTCCCTGCTGGTGGTATGAGCAATGCGCTAACACCGAGGAATAATAGAAATGACGAACGGTACGACGCAAGAGGTCGCCGACTCTATCATGCTACAGCAATATCTGTTTCATGGCGGTCAATCAAGTGTCCAAGGTCGCTTGGCCTTGAACAAGAAAGCTCCGACAGTGAAAGAGAAGAGAAAAGAAATGGGCAAGCACTTGAAGGCTCTGATCCCAGATACAGTGGCCACTAAGCCAGAAATTGGAGAGGATAAGATGATGAAGGAGCTAGAAGATCTGTAGCCGCGCGAGGAAAGGAGTATCGGTATATCTATCGCATCATTGCCGAGTTCTAAATGGGAAGACTAGTATATAGATTCGGGCGGGGATCGTGGCAGACGTTCGGCGCGTATTGAGGGCGTTTGTTGGAGTGGAGGAGTCAAAGGTCAAAATAAGAGCATAACAGAGCGTCAATTGAATGCTGAGAAACCGGGCGTTGGTTTATGTTTAAGGAACAACCATAACCTTCAAGTCTCCATGGCCACAAAAGCGTTGGCAAAAGCTAACCTCATCGCATTCGCGTTCATCGCATTTGCGTTCAAACGCAAATGCGTCGAGCATGGCTAAGCTGCCAGCCAACACGAGTCCCAGTCTCCCCACCTGTCATACAGGGGCTCTGGCATCTGATTGGTAGCGGTAAGATGTGAGGTCTAGGGTACGCACTCAGGCTAAATGATACTGTAAAATCTATAGAATGAACGGCTTGGCCTCTTAAAGACGTGAAAATTGAACATACACCATGTTTAATTCCTCACTTATTCTTTTGTACTCCTATAATTATACTATTATAAAAGGCCTCGAGATTACTCTCCCTACTAAATAAAGTCTATGGGGCAATACAAGTTATACCCGTCGACGCTGACTGACAACAGTCGAAGCATCTCTCGTACCCCTTTCATAGAGCAGGGCAATTTTCAATCGTCTAGATTATTGAGCTTGAGATTGAATCTTGCGAACTCTAGAATAGCGGCGACTACGCTTGCAGCAATAGCAGCGGAGTAACTAGGACCTGAGACATGTCGGGCTTCTTGGATACTACCATTCCAGTTCCATGGTCTTACAGCTACACCCAGGGTTGAAAAGTTGTAATCACCTTTCACTGGGATCGGGCTGATCCCACAGTCCTTTCCATGTCCATCAACAGCATGTATACCGATGACGTAGGGGCTACTCGCTGGGTACGATCGTCGGCCCTCAAAGCCCAGAACTCGAATAGCCGATCTTATAGCTGTAATGACACCAATCGGGGCCATGGCGAAAATGAAGTATGTCTAGCCAATTCATATCTCGCTAAGGTATTGCTTCGTTCCTTGCTCTCCATAAAGCGAGATAATCGGCGCTAGGTCAGTCGCCAGGTTGTTGGAGAAGTCATCCTAAAAGTCTGCGGACACACCGGCCGCGAAGCTCAATATGAAATAGCGCAGATATAGATAATTGTTCTCGTGGTGGGTTTGTTTGTGTGTGTATGATTAAGAATGAAAACAGCAGACACGAAAGATTTCCCCTCAGTTGAGAATAATTATCAGGCTGAGGAATCCGAGCACCGAATTGGCCGAAGAGTCCAATGGCAACTCGGTTACAGGCATACGGTAACAAATAACTCGAAGGATTCAATTGGTGTGATTGGATATAATTATACGATTGCAGTCGCCTTCCTCAGGTGCCTTACGAGGCTACAAATCGCAACAGAACTCGATACTTCCATCTTCAGGAATAACAAAAAAAACACAAGTTAACAACTAGCGAGGGAGGATAGGTCGATGGCCTGTGTGATTCGTAATATTGCAGAGGAATTCGAACTCGCGCCTCCTCAGCAGTTCTGTGGAGAGCCAGAGAGGCAGCTGAGGGTACTCACGTTGGCCAACGACAAAGGATGAAACCAAGAAAGACCTCCATGAGACGACTGGGCACATTCATCGCATTGCGGCTGAGCTCCCGATGCGAAGACCAGAAGGTATAAAGATTCCGGCGGAGGATCTATCGTATCGGGCGCAAAAGAAGTGCATACCAGAATGTCGGTTGAAGAAGAATAAAACTGACAATGGTTTATGTTTAGGCACTAGCAAAAGCTGCCGTCATCGCATTAGCGTTCAACCCTTCAGAACTATATGTCTTTGATCTGAGCAATGAATGTTAGCAAGATGAGAAAATTCGAGAGATTTCCCTGAGTTAATCTTGTTGGTTATTATTGATAAAATCTTTAGCGGCTGGGCATTATTATGACTATTGACTCTAGCGGCGCTTTGGTACCTAAAATTGGTTATTTGTTGTGATCGCTTAGATGCGTAGCGCCCACAATCCCCCCGATAGGCACTTCAGACAATTGACTTCAGCTGCTATTGAGAGTAGACTTAACGCCACGCTAATCCTAGTTATGCTTATTTTTGAGGCGGTCTAAGATGATGTTGGCTAGACTTTCAGAACTATCATTTCGTAATGCAAAGTACAACTAACAGGAATATTGGCTTGGCAGATAGGCCAGTTAGCTTGCTATAATCTAAAAAACTTTTCCATTCCCTCTTTCTTCAACGTCTGTCTGCTCTTCATACATTCGTTTCACACAACTCCGACCGGCACTACGTCCCCCACTCTCGTTAATATTCAGGATGCGCTGGATCTCTGTCGTCACTGTTCTCGGCGCTGCGCTGGCTAATGCCCGCCCTTTGTGTCGCCCTGACAGGTCGACTACCTCTGGGGTTGCTTCAGCGAGCGCCACCACGACTGCTACCAGCGTCGAGACTTTGAGCACTCATACTGCTACCGCAACTGCTTTGGAAACGTCCACAACATTCGAGTTTACCACTCCTTTGGAGACCACCATCGCTGAGTCCAGCACAGTCACTTTCGAGTCTGTCACGACTCTAGAAACCACCACCGCAGGGGCTACCACCATCACTTCGGAGACAACCACTGCTGAGACAACTACAGCCGAGGCCACAACTACCACCACTGCAGCTGTCGAACCGACCAATTTCGTCAAGAATGGTGACTTTGAGGACCAGCCCAACACCGAATGGACCGTGGGAACCAGCGACATCAAGAACAATCCGATGAGGGCTCTTTCAGGCGACCAATACATGTAAGTCTTATCCCTCCATTCCTCCAAAATACCCGCCAACACGAACCAGTCAATACAACGTCGTGGCTTCGACAGTCAGCAGCGGCAATCAACTCAGCCAAACTATCAACGACCTTAATACCGAGCGCCTCTACCGCCTTTCGTGGTCCTCCACCGTCTTCAGCGACCCCGCCGTTGTTCGCGAGCCCTCTACCATCTGTGTTATCCAAGCTCTCTCGGATACCTCGATGCTTGGGCAGTTTCGCTTGGACTTTAACAATCTTGATCAGTACAAGCCTAACTTTGTCAATTTCACGCCTGGCCGCGAAGATATCACTCTCACGCTCAGACTCCGATGCAGTGAAGGAAGACAGGTCACGTTGTCTGCCGGTCTGGATGATGTTTCTATATATGATGTTGGTCCCAAACTGGTGGGCTAAATGCATATAGTGGCATGCCCTGACTTTAAGCTATGATATTTATTAGCTTGAGTTGGGGGGACTTTGTTCCAGCCGTAGGATGGCAAATGTGAGGTAATATTATTTTGTTATAATATTTATTATTCGTTATACTAGAAATAATTTTACATATTGGTATTACTAAATATATTTAATCAGGTGTTGTAGTGTAATAATGCTATTTTCTAAGGTATTTTACTTTGTCAGTTTATATAAACTTTTGGCTCGCCGGGGTTTCTCGCAGTGGGAAAGGAAATTCCTCAGTAACATGTTTACGGTAAGTTGTTAAATCGATGTTCCGCTTCGGAGCTATCGATTAGATCTGAATATAGTGCTTAGGGCAAGTTACGAAATCTGCCCTAGAATAATTTAAGCTGCCATAGCTGCTGTTACTCACGCCTTATATTTTATTATCTCTGTAAATAGTCTTGACTATCTTGGTTAGGGGAGGTCTAGGACGAGTGATTTGCAATGTATATGATACTTGAGACAAAGTCGAGGAGTAATATTAAGATGCCCAGCGTTGAGAACAGAAATACATGGCTCGCTTGGCTGGAATTCTAGCTATGTAAAGAATTCGAGGCATTTGGACCGCCTGGAAGGTTGATTTATCTTCCACTATTATCGCAAGACCAATCAGTTATCTTATATATGGATAGCTAGGGATGACGTCATTTACCTTGTCCTTGTAGATCGTAGGGACTTCTAAATTGCTTAGCTGTCAGCGGAATTGCGAATTGTCGAGCTGGACAATTGCTTCATTCTAGAGATAACGACTCCATAAAAGGTTGATTCACTCGCCGGTGGGGCCGTTGCAACTTTGCCCTTAACGTCTAATTCGTCGTAAACACCGATCTCTTCTGAGGGCTATACTTGGGAGTTGGGATATTGTGACTGGAGCCCGCTGACAATAGCCCCATGATCCGCTGTGATGGTAATATTCGGATCATGAAGCTCGAACTGGTTTAGTCTAAAGCTCGGGAACTATTAACCGATCGCATTCAGCGGCGTCTACTTGTCAATGGACAAACGATGGCGGCCGCTGGATGCGATCGCTTACTCACTGGTGATGTACAATCAACCTGTATGTATAATTAGAAGCAAGACACGCTTGGTATAAATAGCTATAAGTTTCATACCCAATCTACGCAGAAAATATCAGATATTACAACTCTTCAAACTACCCTGCGATCCATTTACCTTCAAGCTTGTCAATATGCCTCCCAACAATATGAGTTTCCCATGGAAAGAAATCTCTCCTGGCCATTTCCGCCAGCCACTTGACAGCTTCGGGAGGCTATGGAGCACTTTTTACCATACCGATGCAAAGTATGGCCGCGAGCCAGTATGCATCGCCTCTTATGTCAAGTTCAACACCACACTGGAGGCAAAGAAACTGCAAATCAACCTGCGTGATGCATGGAAGGCTACGCGGTATTACAACCCTGGTATTGCCTGCACGGTAGACGAATTCTACCGCGAGTACAAAGTACCCTCCCAGGACGAAGTGAATTCTTGGATCTTGGAGACATTCAAGACACAGCTTGAGAAGACTCCTGAGGAGATTATGAAGCATCATACAAGGGACTTTCATCCAGTACTGCATTTCTTCCCTGCCAAGGATGGCAACATTGAGCATGAATTGCTAATTCTCAGCAATCATATCTTCAATGATGCTCGCGGAGAATTCTATTTCTGGAATTCCTTTTTCGAACTTGTCACTTCACCTCAGGCTGTTACCTTTGGAGACGAGAGCAAATACTTGCCACCAGCTCGTGATGACCTATTGGGTCTACCACCGTCTCCAAGTGTACCAAGCTTTGGCAAGGCTATGGGTTTGATCGGCAGTGCTTTCGCACCAGACCCCGTTAGAACGCCCCTACGTCACTGGGACGAGGCATCTGACGGTGGATGTCTCAAGCGATTGACTCTATCTAAGTCACAAACTACCAAATTAGTAGACGCCTGCAAGCTCAAAGGTGTCTCGGTCACTGCAGCTGTTAAGGCTGCTCATATTCTGACTATCCGAAGTCTGCAAGGAGCCTCGGATGGGCATTACAGGGATGAGTGCTTTGGTTTCGAAATGATGGATCCTCGATCTGCGTTCAAGGGTCAGTATAACCCATCTCAGAGTATCGGCACAGACTATCATATTCTCATGCCCGCCAAGTTCACACTTGGAGACAACAAGACGTTTCTGGATGTCGCAAAAGACATGACGATCAGATTTCGTACAATCCGCGAAGACTTTAACAAGGATGCCGAGGGTTTGGATGCTTTGGGATATGTGATGCTACAAGCTCTCACCACTCCACCTGAAGACCCTATTCCGCCGATTTTCAGCAGTCTTGGTATCGTTGATGAGTTTATGAAGAAAACCTATGGAGATGGCATGGTGGATGTTCAGGACACATGGGTGGCCGTTCCTGTAAATTCTGGCACTTACAATGCACTCTGGGTATGGAAATGGAGAGGACAGCTGCACATGTTGACATCTTTCAACCAGGGTTGCTACAGCCCTGAAATGATAGAAAAGTCTCTGCAGACTATTGTAGATGCTATGATTGAGGGGCTGAGTATCGAGTAGATAGACTATAACAAAAAGGTTCACGTTGGGTTCTTTGTTGTATAGCATTTAGCAAGAGATCCAAATAATAACGTAGGTCTACCCAGGCATCCCTGTAGCTAAGCTCCTACGTAGCTTGAGCATCAGCAGTCGGCGCCTCAAACGGCTTTTGTCCATAGACCAGGTGCCTACCAAATATCATGTCAGTATTGATAACTCTATTCAAAACACTTCTTTCATGAAACTTACATATCACCGCTAACCAGGTGTTTCGGGTTCCGCAGTATGGCACGCATCTTAGCCACAAGGGCTTGGACCTCCTCGAGACTCCAACCGAGAATCTGACCAACTGGATACAGCGCAAAGCCATCCAGACTTAAGTCCATGTATAAGCCAACGAATTGACCTTGTCTCATGAGTCTCGCGTCATTTGGCCATAGCTGCACATTGTGCACTCTATGCACGACTTTCTCAAAGCCTGCTTCGCAAGCTGAGTCTTTTATGAGATCGCCGCTAATCCTGAATGTGCGCCCGATTTTATCACCAGCGTCATAAAAGAGCTGGGCCCATTGTTTCAGAGTCCTGGGCCTAGTATCAGCCTGCGATCCGGTTCAATGGAAGACGAGTTACTTACTCATTTTCGGCTACGGAGCTAGGATTCTCGCACTTGAGGTGGATATTCGGTTCAATTTGCTGGAACCAGCCGCCTGGCTTAAGAGCTCTGAACATCTGATGGTATAGCTTTTGCCAATCGTCGATTGCGCCGTGCATGTAGCGGACATGAATGAAATCAAAAGAGGCAGGCTCAAAAGTCCAGTCGAGTTGCACATCGTCGATCTGAAATTTTAGATTCGGGGGGATCCACGAAGGCTGTGTTGGCGCGATATCAACGCCGACTACCTCGGCTGATGGGAACTTGTCGGCCATATCGCTTATGAAAGTTAGTAGATTGAAGGGATAGCTGGGGAATTGCTGACATAGCCCAGATGCCGGTACCGGTTCCAACGTCAAGGATACGCTGTGGATTGTCTCCAATCGGAGCGGCATATAGTTTATCGTCAAGCATCATGGTCAGCCATTCATGTCTGTAATCGAGACGTTAAAGAACAAATCAAAATTCTGCATCAATGAGTCTTACGCGACATCAAAAGCCTCGATGTGCTTCTCATCATTTGGTGCCCTAGAAAGAACTGAGCATTAATACATGAAGGGTGCAGAGAGCGTTTCAAACGTACCAATAATCGGTCGTGTTGGATCTTTGATACGTCCGGCCTTGAATCTTTCGATATTCGTAAATACTTGCCGAGGCGGAGGCTGTAGAGGAGAGGATGCTGAACCATCCCATTTAGTACACGTTGCAACAACCATATCGCTATGTACTTTACCTCTCTGCGTCAGCTGCGGAATCATTGTCATTGTCGTCTGCTCCTGCGACCGCTGGGTCCTATACGGAATCAGTTCCACACTAGTATCTGCGAACACTGGTGGAGGGATCAAATACCATGGCTGGGCCCAGGCGGGTCTGCTCGTCGTTACTCATGGTGGTGGATTTTCTCACTATCACAGAGGCGGAAGAGGAGAAGCACAAGCGTAAAACCAAGAAAAGGCCACATTTAAATTGAGATTGTCTTGCAAGGGTTCGAATCGTATGATCCATCAGAACGCTGCTTATTCAGTTTGGTTGGTTGTTGGTAGGTCGTGCTCTTGGCACTCTTTCTGACAGGTATTTAACCTGGGAACCAAGCCGGATAATCATCACATGCAATCCCACCTACCCTTTTTAATTAATTTCTTTTCTTGTCAGCGTTATGTGGCCCTGTATTCCTTGTATGATTGAACCAATTGCTATTCTCTGATATGAGACTGAAAGACTTCCTTCCCGTCGTACTCCAGCATCAACATTATCAACAAGACACATCATGCCTGTATCACGCCCCATTCAATCCATGTTTTCAATGCTGTCTCTCGAAGCTCTAACCTTTTCTCTTTGGTTGGAGTAACCGTCTCCACTCCTCGTCTCTCTCTGGACTCTCTAGTTTCACATAAAGCCGGCCCATCGCTCTTCTCATCGGCAAGAGTAAAAGAGCGAACTTCGGCATTGGCCCAGTCCGTTGCTATGCAGAAAGCCCAAATTAGCTATTGTTTAAGTAGCTGAAAATGATGGTAGTAACCCACCTTGCATGTTGACGGCGTTGAACCAGTCGTCTGTCAGAAAATGCAGGAAACAACCATGTGATATTACCACGATTTCGGTTTCAGGTCTCTCGCTTAGCCATTGTCGTGCCAGCTGGGCCCTCTCCAGAAGGCTGTTCAAAGTTGGGGCCCATTTTCTCTGCTATGCATTGCAATATCAATTCTTTAGCCTCTTCACCTCAATTACCCGTGGAAAGGTTACATTACGTACCTTGATGTGCCATCCCGGCTCAACCATACTGAAATCCACCGGTTGGTCCTTGAATGCGGCCTTTATAATAGATAGATCGCTGCCAGTGTCACAGATGAGATCACTTGCTTCCTGCACTTCTGGCCACGCCATTACCTGCTGGCCACTTTCGATCTGTGATGGGAACGCCAACAAAGCCGTCTGAATCGTACGTCGCAGAGGCGATGAGACAATCAGTTGAACGTTGGCTAGGTTGGGAACCTAGAAATCAAGGTTCGAGCTTGTTCTTCGCCTAGAGGCGTCAGTGCGGGATCTGGCAGATGGTGGTTCGCATGACTGAGATTATGAACGCCTTGTCCATGGCGTACTAAATGAATCATTGGTGTCATATTTCTCGCCTCAATGTTGATGCGGGAGTATTGAAAACTTATCGTATTTTGCATCAAGTACAATCAACGAGAATTTGCCTGCTATCTGTCAGCCAACGTGTTCAGGAAGCGGGGTTTGTTATGTTGGCTGGTATCAAGGTTAATTGGTTGGTCCGTTGGTCGTGGTGAACCTGGTTTGTTACAAGATAAGTCAGTGGAAAGGCGGGGTTGGATGTGATGGCCCCCTGCATCTGAGCCTCGGATTATGGGCCCTGTCAGATATTTTTCTTGTCATAAGGTGAGCAGCCTCCTTTTCCAAGGTATGGAGCCCCAGGACCTCGTCTGCGCGAGATGTTGGCGCGACTTCTTTGACACCGAGTCTTTCGAAAAGTGTCGTACGACCGATAACCCTGATTACAGGGCATATATTAAAAGAACAGTCTTCGTTGAAGCAACTGCCACCGTTGAGGAAACAAGAAATGCCGCATCATTAGGCTGCAGTTGGTGTGGATACATTGCCAGCTTGATTGACGACAGCAAGTATATTGCGATCTGGACTGAGGGTAAACAACCTGGGGAAAGATTTGTGAAAGTTCAGATGATCCCTTCAATAGCACAGGGCTACACACCAAAAGGTTGCAATGTCTTTTCGCTTACGCTCAGTTTTTACTCTCCAAGTTGGGAGTATAAAGCGGGACGGACGTTGCAAATGCGTGCTTTCACAGCTGAGAGTGACATAGCATCACAATACGTAACCGCACGCCCATTGCGGAAAGATGTCGGGAGCGAAGTTGCAACTCGCCAGATGCAGACATGGCTCGAGGAATGTAGAGGGCATACGTGCTGTTCTAGCTCACAGAAGCAGTCTGTACTCCCCACTAGAATCATTGAAGTCAATCCGCCAGACCAGCAAGAGCCACGAATTATCGAAACTAAGGGACTGCGGGGGGTGTATGCAACGATATCATATTGTTGGGGCAAGGTTCCCTTCCAGACCCTCACCACGTCCAACTATGCCCAGCTCACAAAGCGCCTCGAGACAAAGGCTCTGCCTCTTACAATTCAAGACGCCATCACGACAACTCGCAGGCTTTTTATTCCTTATATATGGATAGACGCCCTCTGCATCATTCAAGATTCTGATGATGATAAGAATCGAGAGATTGCGCTGATGAAGGACATATATGCCTCGTCTGCTTTGACAATTGCCGCGGCCTCTTCAAAAGAGGTCTCTGAGGGATTCCTAAGTGATCGCTTTGACTCGGAGGTCGTTTTCCAAGTACCGTTCCGCATACAGCCCGATCTGTTTGGAACCATTTCTGTTAACGAGCTCAGCACCGCAACCTATGATGAACGTTCTGAGCCTCTTGCAAAGAGGGCTTGGACGCTGCAGGAACAGCTTCTTTCGCAACGAACTCTTACCTTTGCCAGCCACACAATGATATGGACTTGCAAAGCCGGTACGAAGAACTTTGGAGATTCCCTGTATTTTCCATATGAGGAAGAAAGAATGGTCGGTCCGCTTGTAAGACGAGAGCATGACCTCAATCTCCACTCGCTCTTGGTTACCGAGGAAACAGAGGGATCAAACCATGACATGACATTGAGTCGCTGGATGCGGTTGGTAATGGCATATTCTCTTAGGAGTGCCAGCCTTGAGAATGACAAGTTAAATGCAATTGCCGGAGTCGCCTCTCATCCATCCTTCGTCACAGGCCTTGGCCCACGATACTTTGCAGGAATGTGGGAATACGAGCTGGCCAGGCAGCTTACGTGGTATCCCGAGCCTTGGTACAAAACCCTCCCCAAAGGCGAGAAATTCACCTTTTATCGACCAACAACATACCGAGCTCCTTCTTGGTCATGGGCAAGCCTTGAGGGTGGGTTTATTAACTTCGACTTTCTTATCCACTATGAAGACAACAGAGAAGTGAAAGTTATGTGCGATGTTATAGAGTGTTCATCGACACCAAAATTCCCAGGGGGGAATCCGTTGGGGGAAACCATGGCTGCATACCTAAGGCTGAAAGCTTCTTTGAGGACTGCATGGTTCTACCCACAAACCTCAAATGTTATGCCTCTTCCTAATTCCGATGGAAGCATACAGGATGGTGAAATGACATCTCCTGAAGAAGCCTGGAAACGACATAGAGAAGACCTCTTGGCGGAGTGTTCGTACGATGATGTCCCAGATGCTTCGCTGAATGGCACTCAAGGAAGCAATTGTCGTGGAATTTGTGATGAATCTGGCATTGATGATCCGATGATTGTCTACTGTCTCCCTGTATCTTTATATGAGTCAATACCCTATGGTGTAACAGGCCTTCTGCTTGTGAACGAGGGTCACGGTGTTTACAAGAGGATAGGGATGTTTATGAATAGAAGGGATGAGGATTTTAAAAACCTTCCAAAGAGAGAGGTCACTCTACTATAAGAGAGATATGAAGGGAAGGATGTCATTAACCAGCCTATCGGGGGTAAACCACCACTTCTGCTTCTACTAAATTATGGCATATGGTTTGTCATCCTTAAATATCAAACCCGGCTTTCTCTCCGCCAAGTCAAGCACCATCTCGGCAAAATAACTATTGGCCCAAGCAAACCACGGTCGAGTGAAAACAGATGACTTATAAATATTAACACTCTCATGGATCAGTCCAAGCCCAGATGTGTTCTCCAGGATCATATTCAGTCGCTCAGTAATCTCTTCGTCATCGTCTGAACCGTAGATCGCCGAGACATGTGCCATAGGCCAAGGGTTGGTAGCGTTGGCATGCGGTCCTCCAATTCCACGGAACGTTTTACCAACGGCATAATATGGGTTTGCTCGGGAGAAGAGAAGAGACTTTGTTTTCTTGTATGTTGCATCATCGCGTTTGAGAAAGCCTAGGTACGGGAGGGACACAAGGCTGGGGACATTTGCATCATCCATGATGTACTGGCCGCCGTAGCCGTTGGTCTCATAGGCAAAGATGCCATTCGAAGTGAGGGTATGTTTCCAAACTGCTTGACGAATCGTCTTGGCGTGCTTTCGTAGGGTACTGGAGAGACTCTTTTGACCTCCAACTTTATCGAGCACGTTGGCCACGTTGTCAAGTTCGACCGACATCATGGCGTTGTCGGAGGTGATGTAGTTGAAAACACTCAAGTCGTCTGACGGGCGGTGACTGCACGCCACGAGTCCGTTAGCCAGCTTTGGCTCGCCATTTCCGCTGTTTGGTACCGGAGGTGAGAGTGAGCCAGCCTGGCCCGTCCAGTTATAGTAGCTAACATAGGACCAATCTTCAGCCCAAGTGCTCTGTGATTGCTCATCGATAACCCGAAGAATCTGTTTCATAGCCTTCTTAAAGTTATCATTAATGAATGACGAATCCTTAGTGTTGTCGTAATAAGAACGTGCAATCTTGAGAAAACCCGCCAGAGAGTCCAGTTCGTATTTACACTCAAACACAGTCTGGTTATCAACCGGTGGGTTAACCGTTACAAGGGTGGCGTAGTCATTCACAGAAGGACTCAATCCACTCTCCGGCGGCGGTTGAAAGGCGCCGCAATACGGATACTCAGAGATGTACCGCGCCTCGGTGTTGATAATAGCCTTGACAAGGGCCTTGAGGTTCTTGTCGCGAGGAAGAAGCTTGTACAAGTGGGCGAACTGGTTGCCCGTGTCGCGAAGCCATTGTGCGGTGATGTCACCAGTGACGATAAATGCCAGATTCTTCTTTGCGTCAAAGTACTTGACTGTTGTATCGAGGGTTGATGGAAACGCGTTTTCAAAGAGACGCGCTAGATCTGGGTTTTTGACGCGCTTCTTGATGTCGTTAATCACTTTCTGAAATCATGTCAGTTCCTAATATTCTTCAAGCGTACTTGAGAGCGTACCTCTACCGCAGGGCTCTTGAATGTTCTACATTCTTCACTTGGTCTCATAAACGGTAACTTGAGTTTTCCCGAAGAGAGCGGCTCGTGTTTTTTCTGAGAGTAGTCGACATAATCTGGACACGAACTCGGCGTACGATGTTGAGGTTTATAGTCTTGCCAAGTCGCGGCGTCAACGCCTTGAAGAAGGCATAGCGCACTGGTCACAATACCCGAAAATCTCATCTTGACGATATTTTGCAGAAGCAAGATGCTGCAAAGAAGAAAAATCCAATTTTATTTTGCATAACGGCTAAGCTAAACTTTATATCACGTCCGACGTACCCGGAATAATTTGCAGATCTTGGTCAACCTGGGCGTGAAAATGCGGGGGAAGTTGCACTGGTAAGACGATTAACCCTGATTCTATGTAACGTTGAGTATATTTCGGGCCTTTTGTAAAGTCAGAATATCGTGACGTAGTGGTAGTGATTCGCGTTGATGAAGCCATCACGATTGGCGCGCTTAATAGAGTTGGACTCTGATGCTTGATTTGCAATTTCACGCTGTTAGGTTAACCATGCCCCATGCATATCAGCAATTGATCAATGCTGTTACTGAAACTTCTACAATTTAAATAGATTCTAATAGACTCGATTCTTTGTTTCAAATGCAATAAGTCGTTGGGATGTCACGAGACTAATCGCTTCGGGGTTCTCACCGATTTTTCGGTATTTCACTTCGGCACAGCTGAGGGGTTCGGTACCAACTCTAGACCCGCGAAATCATGCTAAAAATGATTCCGTCCGCAGTTTCACGATGCCTTCATCAACTCTAATATCTACCATTTCCTTGACTTTTTGAACATCAATCTTTCTAGCCGTTGTTTAAGCACCACTTTGTCAACTCATTGAACCGTCTATTAATCATGGCTGACTTCACTCAGTACGGCGCCGTGTCGCCGGAATGGCTCGCTGTCAAGGACAGCAGACCACCGATTCCGGCCCACCTGGACCTGAAGGAGATGCAGCGACTTACCAATTACTACCGAGGGCAGTTGGCACAAAGTGAGATGGAAAAACTGAAAGACTACCCTATTCATATGAAGGACTACACTGTCACTGCAAGAGACGGATTCGCTCTGGAGGTGCGAACCTACAGACCAGGTTCAGCTCAGGAAGATGCCCGACTCCCCATATACATCCATCTTCATGGCGGAGGCTACGTCTTTGGAGATATTCCGAGTGAGGATGCTATCTGCACTCGCATCGCAGTCATGACCAACGTGACGGTCGTCAACCTCAATTATCGACACGCTCCGGACTTTGCTTATCCTACAGCTTGGGAAGACACAGTTGACGCTTTTCACTGGGTCCACGATCACATCGACGAACTCCTCGGAATTCCTGATCAGGTCGTAGTCGGTGGCATCTCTGCTGGTGCTCAACTAGCTGCTTCTTTGACCCTCCGACAAAACATTGCACCTGATGCCCTTTCACGACCTAAGCTCGCAGGACAGGTCTTGATGATTCCAGCACTGATTCATCCCGAATGCTACTCTGCTATCTTGGAACAAATCAAGGAACCTTCATTATCGTCATATGTTCAGAATGCCGATGCTCCTTTGATCAACAAAGCAGCGCTTGATAAGTTCACCGGTCTGTTGAAAGTTCAGAACCCGGATCCAAAGGATGTTCGTTTGAATATAGGACTTGCAACTGTTGAGCAACTTAAGAATATGCCACCTTCAACGCTTGGTATTTGCGGTTTGGATCCTTTGAGAGATGAGGCTCTCCTATATGGCCAGAAGCTGGTTGAAGCAGGGTAAGACAATAAATTATTGAAATTTGAGTCCTAGTCTGACAAGTATTGCAGAGTACCTACAGATGTCCATGTATTCAATGGCTTGCCCCACGGCTTCCGTCGTTTCGGTGATCAATTGGCCGAGAGCAAGAGATGGGACAAAGTCATGGAGGATGGAATCAAGTTCGCCATCTCGAGGCCTGAGGCTTCCGGAAAGTTTGAGATAAAGCTGGAATAAAAGTTCAAGGGTATCGTCTACCTAACGATGATCATGGTCTCCAAGGTGGAAGATGACACTAGAATCAAATAAATAGTATATATAGAATTAAATAACGTGGTTGATAAGCGAGATGATCAGACAAGCGAGATGATCAAAAATCCCTCATCCTACATCTTAACTATCTGATCAATTAATTCTCAACCACCAAATATGTCACAACCTTCAAATGAAGCTAGAATCCTTCTTGCCCTTCAGGCCCTTCAAAATAACCCAAAACTAAGTATCCGACGCGCTGCAAGTATATATGAGGTTGGCTTTAGTATTCTACATAACCGAAAGAATGGCATTTAATCACGACGCGATTCTCTCCCAAACTCCCGGAAATTAAGTAATCTGGAGGAACAGATAATAGTTCAATTCCTCCTTAACCTAGATTCACGAGGATTTCCTACGCAACTGCGTTTTATAGAAGAAATGGCCAATTCTCTGCTTGCAGACCGCGACGCATCACCTATCGGCAAGCGCTGGGCTTATAACTTCATTAAGCAACAACCAGAGCTAAAAACGCAATTATTTCAGAAATACAACTATCAGAGAGCTAAATGCAAAGATCCAACTATTATTCATGGCTGGTTTAGGCTTATGCAGAACACAATTGTAAAGTATAGTATCCGGTCAGATAATATTTAGAACTTTAATGAGATTGGCTTTATGATGGGCATTATTATGGCCAGAATGGTCGTCACCGGTTTAGAAAGGCAAGGAAGACCAAAATCAGTACAGCCTAGAAACCAGGAATGGATTACTATAATCCAGGCAATTAATACAGAAGGTCAATCAATTGCACCGTTTATCATTAGTACAGGCCAATATCACCTTACGAATTAGTACTGAGAATGCAACCTCCCAGGCAATTGGGTTATCACAACGAGCCAAAATGGATAGACAAATAACCAGCTAGGCCTTAAGTGGCTAAAGCACTTTGATCGGTCTACAATTAATCGATCAACTAGTCCCTATCATCTTATAATCCTTGACAGTCACGAAAGCCACCACTCTGCTAATTTTAAGAGATATTGCAAGGAGAACAAGATTATCACACTCTGTATGCCTGCTCATGCATCTCACCTACTCCAGCCTCTTAATGTTAGGTATTTTGCAGTACTGAAAAAGGCATATGGTCATGAAATAGAGCATCTAATCAGATGCTCTATAACCCATATTTCTAAGACCGAGTTCTTTTCCGCCTTTTATGCCGCATTTAAAGCCACTTTCACTAAAAGCAACATCCGGGGAGATTTTAGAGGAGCTGGGCTTGCTCCTCTTAACCCAGAAACCGTGATCTCAAAGCTTGATGTGCAGCTACGGACTCCAACGCCTCCTAGGGAGGTCAGCCAACCATCAACCCCATGGGTTTCAAAGACCCCTAAGACAGCAATTAAGGCCCAATCTCAATCTGAATACCTTGAAAAGCGAATCAGAAGGCATAAAAGAAGCTCCCCAGAGTCAATAATAGAAGCTTTAAAGTCAAATACTAAAGCAACAAGGGCAGTTATGCATGAGGTTGTCTTATTAAGGAATGAGGTCCGAAATCCTCAAAATGCAAATAAGATACTAAGCCAGCGCCGGAGGGCAAAAAGGACCAGACTCCAGAAAGGAGGGGTTATGACTGTACAGGAAGTATCGCAAGTAATTGATCAGATTGATATTGATGCGCAGGCAGTGGCCGAATTATCGAGAAGTGGTGGTCGAGGAAGGTTTAAGCGACCGGGCGGTCGGCATTGTAGTGTATGCGGTAAAGCCGGGCATAATGCAAGGTCCTGTCAGGTAGTGATTAAGACATCTGGGGAAGAGTATAGTGAGTAGTTTTAATTAATTAGATAATTTATGGTGTTTTTATTATAATAATAAGTTTAAGGGGTTGAAACTTTTGGTTGCACGAGCTTGTTTGGTGCACCAGCTTATCATATACGTTATGCTTTTTAGGAAAGCAAACTTAGTAAAGACAGCCGCTAGAGATAGAAATCTATAGACTTATACCTAAAGCAAGCTATAAAGTTAGATAAGATGCTTGCTAGGGGTCTATATACAGTATGTAGTTAAACTCTGTAAGCTTGCGACCTTTTCACCCTAGTATGCAAAAGTAGCCCTTCTACTAGTTGCAGTATCTCTATCTAGAATAGATTAATAGGTTATATACTGCGGTATTATAAAGCTAAACGGTAAATAGGCCGAGAGTTTTATATAGTCTGCTTTCTACTATTAGAGTTAGTACATATTATATATAAATATCTTGTTTATGTCTGATGCTTTGCAGCCCTCTTAAAATGAGAGCATCAGACTCAGTCATATCTATACCATTACAAACGGCTACTATTCTATAGTAGCAGAAATCTATGGTGCACTTTTTGTCTTACATTGATACTTAAGCAGGCCACTTTAGGCATTTGGCAACGCAAGGTTAATATTTGAATCTTCCGCCAGATGGCTATTAGCATTATGGAGAAGTACGTTAGAGAGGTGTACTTACCGCTTAATATCTATAACGATACTACTGCAGAGGCTGACCTGAATGCCGTATTCGCCTGGCAAAGCGGACATCGTCCCTTACAGCAAGGAATTACCTATGGACTTAATAGGGCATTTCCCAATCGGCTTCAGCCAGCGCTTCTTCGCTCTTATGAGTGGGCATCAACTCGTTGACATGAATTTATTCATCAGCCCAGCAGAGTAATATCTTCGCCACGCGATTAGATAGTTATAGAGTAGAAATGAAATACCTCTTGTATTATCCTATTTAACGTTAAATTGAGTTTGTCTAAGTGCGATAAAGTTATCGTGTTGATGCAGCCAAAAACTTTGGTTCTACTCACATCAACGCGGAATAAGCTTATCTGGCTAATCAGCTAAACTTAGCGCTGACTATTTCTACAAGGTTTCGATTCCGTCCCATCTATTAAAAAGCATTTATTCCTTCAAGGGGTAGCTGTCATTATTTCTTCATCTTTGTTGATCTTTATATTGCTCTGTTCCTCGGACTCTAAGCGCAGGGTTTTCGCAAATGAATCACGGCATCCGCAAACGCAGAGACCCCGATTTTGCCTCTTCTCGCACGGAAAGTCCGCGGACTTTTAAACAAGATCATGCGGGATACGAGAATGCGCGTCCCTGCTACGTAGCACACTCCGCATCAGTGGATACGTACTGTTTCTAGTCAGCACTCGGAGGGCTTTAACATGGCGATGCTACCCGCACCTGTAATTATCTTCTCGTCTATTGGGCACGCTGAGAGGCGCGGTTATTCCCGATGTTTCATTACGATGGACGTGAGGCAAAAAAGATGAAAGATCGACACGTATGGGGAGGCTTGCGAGGTGTTGCACGACTCGCCAAGAGATGAAAGGGCTATAAAATGCTTCCCAAGACGCACTTCTAAACTATGCTTGCAACAACTTGACATCTCATCATCTCAGTAACCCAATTTGACTGTCTTTTATCCCTTGTCCTGTTGAAAGCGTTAGGATGGGTCTTCTCCATTCTGGAATCCTGTCAGGGTTATCCCTCAGTACTAACTTGGCTCTGGTGCCCATTGCTCTGGTGAGTGAGAGATGTTCTGCAGCGATTCAATCTTCTCATACCTTTCTAGGTTCTTTATCTTATACTCAGCGCTGTGTACTACGCCTTCTTGCACCCACTCGCCAAGATCCCCGGCCCAAAGCTATATGCCGTTTCTCAAATTCCCTACTTCTACCATCTTACTCAGGGCGACTGGGTACAAACCCTCACCAAACTGCATGAACAATACGGACCTGCTGTCAGGTTCTGTCCCAACGATGTTTCCTTCATAACTGCCGACGCTTTGAAGACTATCTATGGCCACAAGTCAGGCGGCGCCAAGGCCTTCGAGAAGGATCTACGAATGTACAGACAGAACCGTCCAGTTGCGAACCTCATCACTGCCTCTGGCGAAGACCACAGGCGCATGCGTCGCCTCCTCTCACATGCATTCTCAATGAAGGCTCTCCGCAGCCAAGACACCATTCTGAACAAATATGTGGACCAGTTTATCTCAGAACTTACAGTAAGAGCCAAGCAGGGTACCGATGTCGATATGGTGGCATGGTTCAACTTCGCTACGTTCGACTTGATCGGCCACCTTGCCCTTGGTCAGCCATTCGGGTGCCTTGAGAGTGGCAAGTATCACCCTTGGGTCACCCTCCTGTTCAACGACGTCAAGGCCATGGCCTTCACACAGATTCCCGCACGACTAGGTCTTCGCAAGTGGATCCCTTGGTTGGTACCACCGAAATACAACAAAGCTACTCAGGGCCATTGACAGTTTGCAACACATGCAGCCCTTGCTCGCGTCGACGCCGAAGACGGGAGTAGCCAAGACTTCATGTCGTATATTCTTCGCCACAACGACGAAAAGGGCATGTCAAAGCAGGAGATCATTGAGAGCGCAGGAACCCTCATCGTAGCTGGCAGCGAAACAACAGCCACTCTCCTGAGTGGAACGACTTACTACCTACTGACAAACCCTGATAAGTACAAGAAATTGACCGACGAAATCCGCTCCACCTTTGGTTCTGAGGAAGAAATTACGCTCGCCCGCGTTGATCAGCTCAAGTACTTACTGGCTGTGCTCAGCGAAGGTTTCCGCATGTGTGAGTCTTCTTCAACATGCTATAGCTTCGATATCTATCGAAAAGTCAGTTCTAACCTTTTTCTCAAGACCCACCTGTATCCATTGGTCTCTCCAGGTTCGTGCCGCCTGGTGGGGAGTTTATGGAAGGATATTGGATCCCCGAGCACGTAAGTGATATCCATGGTCGTACTTGTGATCTTGTTGAATACGATCTAATCACCATTTAACCTCAGACTGCAGTTTCGGTACCTCATTTCCCCGCATATCAGTCAGCGTTGAACTTCAAGGACCCCAAGAAGTTTGTCCCAGAGCGCTGGTTAGATGACCCCGAATATGCCAATGACTCCAGGGCCGTCCTTCAACCGTTTTCTATGGGACCTCGAGATTGTATTGGAAAGAAGTGAGTCTGTTTTTTCAGAATTCCAAGATTTAGAACTGACATTAGAATCAGCCTCGCGTACACCGAGATGAGAATCTTGTTGGCTCGGCTGCTTTGGAAGTTTGACCTTGAACTTCTGCCAGAAAGCCAGGACTGGATTGACCACAAGATTTTCTTTTTGTACGAGAAGCCCGTAATGCAAGTCAAGCTTACAGAAGTTGTACGGGAGGCCCTGTGATACCAAGGCGTGGAGTATGCATACATATAAATCAATCAATAGGTTGCATAACGCGGGGAGTTGGGTTGGGTGCAAAGGTTGCAAAACAGGTTTTGAGGTGTGTATAGAACTGGCCAGATTGCATTGTTTGGTAAAGGTTTAGATAGGGAATAGAATCTTTCTCGATAGCTCGAGACCAAGAATACGTGTTCTAACACTCATAATCATGGTGCGCTTCTCTCTAGTGGTAAGTTGAAGTTGAAAGGGAATGGGAATTCTTCCCAAAACCTTTGCCGAGTGGAATAAATTGCCTACGGACTTGAACAGAAAGAATACTGGAGTTTCAAACAATTTCTTTATTTAATTTGGGTTGGTAACAGTAATAGATTTCATCCTCAGAGTGACATCATGTCAGCCATATCTGCAACAGGGCCCATTGATGGGTGATATGTAGTTGGCCTACCATGCATAACCCTATGCCACGATGGGCTCTCCGCTTTGGCCTTAGCCCACAGCTGTAGTTCTGAAGGAACGAGCTCAGTACTACCAACCTCGATACAACACAGAACGAATGGCAGAAGATGACTGTCAAGGATCGTAGGTCCTATTTTCACGCCAAAAGTCCATTCGTCATGTTCTCCAAAGGAGCCGCTTTCCTTACTGTGCTCCATGACCTCTTTAAAGATGGCCTTGAGATCTGCATGATGCTTAGCAACGATATCAGGCTGGAATGCCACCCCGTTATGCTTGTTATGACTAAGTGGAAGAGCGTGTTAGTAGTATTTATACAGAAGTTAGAGCAATAGAACTAACAATGCAAGCTTGGCTTCTAGGGCAGTGCGATACTTAGGGCTGATGTCGGTTCTCTGGAGCATCTTTTGTACTGGGGACGGGTTGCATTTAGTTATCTCCGGGGTTGGATTCTTGTTGCTGATTGAGAGACCATATACAGCATGCAGTCTCTTGAAGAGACCCCTGACAACAGTTTTGTATTTTGCCGGTATCATGGCTGAGTAATGCTTCTCTGCCAAATGCAGCGAGATGGAATGACTCTTAGTGAGTGGTGCTTAGAGAAAGTTGCCAGTTATGGCGGGAAGTTGACCTTTTGGGTTCACATTGATTAGGTAATCTTTATCGAGGTTTTTGTGTGCTTTGTGATTGACGAAATGCAGCGTGATGCTTTTAGGAGGCATTGCGCTATAGGTTGTAGGGCCAAGTTGAATTGTGTGGCGGGCCATCATAGAATAATGCCACATTGATTTCACGCAGGAGAAAGTTCCTCAACCAATGGGAAATTACATGGCAGATAGTAGTGTCGGACCTAAAAGATTATGCTTATTTGGAGAAAAGCGTCCGGCGAATTTATTAAGGTTCTGAGAGCTAGCCAAGTCACGTCAACCAAACCGGCCATTCATGCTCACCGCTTGATTAACCTTACTATGCATGCTTGTAACGTTGTGTGCCCGTTACTACGGATCTTGCCGAGTGAGGCGATCACCGAAGTCGCATTCCGAACTATGATCCCCTGCAAGGCTGTTGGTTTGTCATGCTAAGCCGGCACGTTTTATCCTACCGGTCTTGGCGTGCCTGATGCCTTCGGGGCCTCGGACTTTCACGGCACGACCAACCAACAGATTCATGGCCCGAACTGGCAAGTGACAATGTAAGAATCAGGTCTGATGAGCGTCGTTACACAACCAATAAATTGGCATGGCTGTGGAGCTTTGAAAATTCAGCTAAGTTGTCACGGGTCTCCTGCACAAGTTTGAGTACTACGGCTTGTCCTCTTTCTCAAGCATTTGCCTTTTTACTGGTATTCCTATTAGTCATATATTTCTCTTACTTACTTGTTCAAGGGCTCTTTGCCGTCTCTATAGGAGCATCTCGCCACCAAAGAGTCTGTCGACAGAAAGGACCAACTGATCTAGGTATCCCTTCAGATTGCACCTATTAGCATGCATGGGCAACCTGTATAACATGTTAAACAGAACAAGATAAGAAAAAATACAGATTATAGGATAACAGGATAAGGAACACGATAGTGGGCCAATGAGGCGATGAAATCAAACAATTAATTTAACGACTCTATTCTATATCAGTCAATATCCTCCCTGTCTTCTAAATCATCATCTGAATCAGTAAGATCATCTTTTAATGCGGAAAACATCATCGGTAACCCAAATCCACCGCGGGATGTAGGTATGATATGACCTTCGCGCAACCAGCTGCCTATACACTCTACCCTCTCAATGTTTGCACATTTAATCCGCAGCCTATCCCATGAGCATGTCCTGCGCGCCCCAGAGAAGGCTCTCTCTGGCTCGGACGACT